>JAOTON010001276.1:600000-610000 GCA_034440635.1 Lepas anatifera
TCGAAGCGATCTTAAAATGTTCTTCAAGTTTGTGCTTTTTATTTTAAGATTTTTTAACTGGTCTAGGCCGTGCAATAGATCTGTGGGAATTCCAAAACAAGCTTCATTCTATACTATCAGTTTTAATATAGTGGTGAAAACATGGTTGGAATTTTGGGCACCCTCAATCTTTCTGAAACTACATGCCCCTGCTGTGACATACATTATATCTGATATACCATCAGAAGGAGCTGGTTATGTCGTTTCCATTGTTTATGAATATTTTCCAATATAGTTAAGTCAATAAGTCTGTATAGTCAATATAGTCAATATAGTTAAGTCGATATGACTGTTTAATGCGAGTTTCTCCACTCTGAAGCGGTATTGAACGAAGATAACAAAACGAAGTTGCGTATCACAATGCAGGCCGATAATGAGGCGAGATAGTGGATGCTGTGGACGTCGGTGCCGAATGGAGGGGATTGGGACACTGGTGCACTTTGTCTCTTTGATATAGCTCATAACGATAGCTCGCATGAAACGGCCAGATGAAACAATAACAATAAGAGTCAATATATATATTCCAACCAACAATTCTTGCTCGGCACAACAAACGGACAATATTCCACGGGGAATATTGCTCAATGTACTTATCGTAATCGAAGTCGCTGTCCGCAGGAAAGGTTATCGAGTTATCGAAGTCGGGGCGTAATAATCGAGTGCTCATCATTGACAGAAACAAACAATAAGCTTCGCATCAATCACATCATCAGGCTCTCAAGCAAATGCCGGGAACACAAACGGAAGGTCGTTCAGTGAAAATATAGCTGCGAGCGGTACAAGGTTACATCCACTTCTGAATAATTCGCCAAACAACTAAAATGTGGTCAATGATGAAGCAAAGAATGCAAACCAAATCGTACTGGAAGAAAATGTCGCAAATGGCCAGATATGAGACCGGGATTCTGCGGGTGAAAACCGTATGGTAGGTGAAGCCAGCTAGACAGCTCAAAACGCAATGAGTAATGGAAATGTCAAGCGAGGCCATGTCAAAACTAAGCCGTGCTGGGCACTGTGCTGGCCAGGTTGTAAAGGAAGTCGGTAAACGCCGTACTCAAGGTATCATTTGTCTTGGAACTCAAGATTTCCGTAGAAAAAAGCTAAAACCTACCTGAAATGTACCCCTCATGTACCCTTAGCAGCAGGCTACAGTTGTCATAGCTTTTGGTGTGACATATGCTGACATCACTGTGAGTATCAGCCAATCGAAGCCCATGAAACGTATTTAATATGGTAGTGTTTGCCAGATCATGACATCCACAGGCAGATACTTTTCTTTCCCTAGAGGAGCATTTAAAAAATCAAAATATTGAACCTATTGTGCGTTTTCAGAGAAATCATGGTCGCTTCCATGATTTTCAGGTAAAAGTACCCCTAATTGCACTAAATTCCAGGATTCCATCGAGGTGTCACATTCCCTCTAACTCTGACGTCATGACAAAATATGCATCAGACTGGATGACACATCTGACCAGAACCACTTGAGTCAATGGCATTGAAAATACTGTTAGGTCCTTGACCTGTGACCTTTAGCACCATGTGAGGAGGCCCTGGCATATCATCCCAACCATATGGCGTTATCAGGTCACTAATCAGGTTGCAATGCGGGTGCAAGGGTGGGCGCACGATTGTGGCGATCTCAGAAGGTATGATTAAAAAATCAATTCACTTTGTCGAACCTTATCTTCGCCTTTATCACCGTTGCACCGCCGTAGCACTCCTTATCTTCGTCTTTATCACCACTGTACCGCCTTATCACGGCGGCAGAACTGTCGATGCACTGATGGTATCGATGGCCGCGGTTTGCTTCTCGAAGTCGCTCCGGCGGACTTCGATGGCTCAACCAGCTACTGTCAACGGACACGGCGTGAGACGGCCAACCCTGTCGGAGAACACAAGCCCCGAGTCAGGTAAGCAAACCTTAGGTCTTCAGCCCCTAACCCCCTTGTATCCACCACCTGGGACCGAGTCCCTTATGTCGGATTTTGGTTGCTATCACCATACTACCGACACATGCAGTGCCCTAAAATCCTAAAATTTTAGACGGAGAACGTACCTTTTAATATTTTTTCGGCCTCACCAGCACTTCATTTTGGCCTGAATTGAAAATTAAATTGAGGAATACGCCTTTTTTATTTTATGAAGAGAAATGACACGCCCCGGAGAAACTGAAGTACACATGAAGTGCTAAACATTTGCCTGAAAAAATTCATGACTACACATTTGGGCATTAAAAGATTGGAGCCAATTGCTACCTGATTTGGGAGTTAGGTCTCACCCTCCACTTTCTGTGAAAACAATTTCACGACTGTGTACATATTTGAACTTCAAAAAGTTTTGCCTACATTTCTAGGGAAAAACTTAAATACCACACCATAATTGAACCAGTTCAATTATATTTCTAGGATAATCTGCAAATATTATCGATATTTTTGAGCGCAGCTCTACCTATATCGATATACCTTGGCCATATCGAAACATCAAAATCAGAGGAGTGCTGAAAAATAATTTAGACAGTGGCAGATCTAGCAGGTAGGTTTGGGGGCAAGCCCAAACAGAAGAGTCACACAGTGAAACACTTTGCCACAATCTAACTGGATGGTAGGTTCTCGAGGTAAACCCAAAATTTGATGAGAAAAATACTACTAATTTCTTTAAAAATGTCTCAGAGTGAAAGATGTGGGCACAAGAGGCTTCTTTTTGCTCTCCAAGACCAAATTTTATGCTTTCTCCAAGACCAAATTTTATGCTTAAGTATAGTGGTTCTGTTTGAAGTTAAGTTTAGAAGCACCAAAACCTTGCTTTTAAACTAAAAATGGGTTGGGGCAAAAGAGGTCAACAGCTTTGGGGGCAGGGGAAAACAGTTTTTCCCCAAGCTTTTCTATTTAGGGAGTTGCAAATGCCTTTGTTGCCCCCCTGGATCAGCCACTGATTTGAGAAACTCTCATTGTGCCATTTATGAGTCATACAAGAGATAGACATCTCATCATGGTAATAGAGCTCCCCAAATCTTAAAAAATAATATTTTGGACAATTATGTTGTCATGCTACCTTACATACATAGAAATACAATTTTGTTTTATTTATTGGAGCCAAAATATCAAATCAGAACTTTTCAGGGAAAAACAAGCATTCCATATGCATCCAAAACTTTACCTTATAATGATAGCAAGTAGCAAAATTATTTTGTTTTCATTATTGGAATCAAAATGGTGAATTTGTGATTTTGAGGGAAAAAAGTGCCAAACGTCCTAAACGTATTGGAAACTATCGCTAATCTACACACTATTTACAAAAAATTTTGTAGAGAATAAGCATGCATATTGATCAAGCATGCATATCAGTGTCCTGAAATTACTTTTCTGCAGAGTGTGGGATGTCAAAATTCAGGGAAAAAAGAGGTCAAAATTAATTGTCAAAAAGGGGGAAATAGCAAATGTAGGATTAGAACATCTCGGAAAACAAATACACGTACTAAAACATTACATGCACATGAAATACAAAAACAAATAAGGGATGGACAATATTAAAATTAACTGTATTAACAGAAGTTAAAACAACTTGAGAAACCTACAAATCCAACTCCTGCAGAGTTCAGCATTTTTCCCAAATAAAAGCATCAGAAACGTACAAGGGAATACATTAATAAGCCGCAAACCTACAGATACGTAAAGCAAAGTCTGGAATACCTACCTACCAAAACAATACCTCGGGTGAGATAGGTCTTGCTTTAGAACCTTTAACAAGCTGAAATGTCTAAAAGGGAGGGAAAATTCCAAAACTTGTCCATTTGAACGAACTGTTTTCAAACAAACTTATTTTTGAAATTATACCTAAATCAGCGGGATTCACTCCCTCTGTTTTCACTTGCATTCATGGAAAAATTGCAGCATGCAATCACAATAAAAATACCTAGTCAAATGGCCACCATGAAAATAAAAACTTACCTTTACCCACGTGCCTGGATTTCTCAAACTTGAACTATATTACCCTCATTGAAATACAGAACGATCAACAGGTTGAGGTTCAGAATTAGTCTGCTTAAGGCTTAAGACATACGAACGCTGGCTACTTACAACTTACCAACTCTCAAACGTACGTATGAGCTTCGACCGACACCCTGCATACAATCCAGAAACGTACACAAACACTAATCTCAACTGCGGCAAATTCATTTTCACAATGCTGAGAAAGACATCTCGCGTCAAATTCAGGCAAGCCTGTCGACACCGGTAGCCAAGTACGGTTTTTCTAATGCGAGTGAACTGACCAGGCGGGCCCTCTGAGCGTGAGAAGGATGTCGAAATTCTCCACCTTTAAATCACGCAGAGATTCGGCGTTTGTAAAGAAAAAAACTAACTTTACCTTAATCGTTCATTATTTTTCTAAAAGCATCCTGAAATTCATCGAAATATTTTGGCTGCCTTTGGAGATATTCCGAGAAATACATAGAGGTGCAATTTTCATGATCCGTGAAGATTCCATGTTTAGGTATTATTTTTTTGAAAACTGTTGAACAAATCTCCAATATTGGGATCACTTTATCAAACCAAGACAGCAGAATTTTTAATTTTATATATTTTAAACCACAAAAGCATGATAAAACTACAGTATTTCTTTTTAAAGTCAAGGATGTCGAAATTATTTAGGAATGCTTGCATTGTTCCACTCAAAATTCCGAGTGACATGACCCAAAATATGGCTAAACAATATTTTTTCTGAATAGAAAAGATTTTGATTTCATATTCTGGGTACTCTCAAAAGTTTCTTTTGCACAGAAACTTCAAAAACAAATGTTATAACCCACCCTGACCCACGCGATTTCTAAGGATGTCGAAATTCAGTCGTAAGGAGCTGACGTCATCAAACTATATATTACGTCTGAGGTAGCACTACATTTCAAGGCCTTGGGCCTTGGCTAGCAGTAGCCTCCAAGAACGTGTGGTGATGCAACATACCTACCGAGTTATATCACCATACTGTGGGGATATAACGACGCACTATATCCCCGTCTATGAGGTGAAATAGGGCCTTATATCCCCATATAGCGGTGATATAAGGCCCTAAAAGGGCCAATCAAAATCCGTTTAGCCGACTCGTGGTTTTGTTTCGAAACATTTTGTGGTAAAGCTAGTAGCAGAATTGTTGACAGTAAGCCAATGAAAGATAAAAATAATACCCTGCGTAATCTCTATTAGTGCAGATGGCGCTTCAGTCATCTTTCGCGCCCTGTTTGCATATATTCTTCAAAATAAACAAATTGATCAACCTGTGTCGATTGAAAATGTCGGGAGGAGGGTGGTGAGTGACAATAATTGAAATATTGGAGCAACTTTGGTGGAAAAAGACCAGTAACAGTTACTCAAACCCTTAAAGCATGAAATATAAATACCTGGAATGGAGACTTCAATAGGTACAAACCCTCCCCGCTTTTGGGTGTCATTCTAAAACATTAAAAATTCCTTCGCTAAGTAAAGCTCGGTAAGGACTAATGTGAAGTCTATGGGAGTTGTGCTGGCCAATGACTTTAATGCCTCATAACTTATAAACTGTCGCTTGCACAGAAAAGCAACCATGCATTTCAGGAAAGCCTTATCTGTGTTGTGTCCGCTAAAACACATTTTAGGCATGAAATATCTAAAATATCAGCAAAGTGCAAGACAATCAGAATTTTGGGTGCGTTCTTTGAAATATTCCAGCCTGGAATTCTGGGAACAGTGACATCACAGCTGTTCTTTTAAACTTTTCCCGGGATTCCACATCGAATATTCCCGTCATGCCATGCGGAACGGTGGGAATAGAAAAAGCAGTCCCGCTCAAGATGGCGGCGCCCATGCATGAATTTTGGGACAGTAAGTTTGTGGACTTTGAATATTTATCTGCTTGTAAGGTACATTATATGTTTTTGCAGGATAATCTGAACCTAATAATAACACCTAAATGAAAGTAAATGAAAGATTTGGGTGTGCACAAGTCAAAATAAATAATAAGACTGTCACACCATGCCATTTACTCTGCATTCCAGCCTCGTTAAAGAACGTTCTACTGCTGGAATCCGGGGAATATCATGATGTCACAACCCCTGGAATTCCACCTCAGAATAATTCAAAGAACACAGCGTTTATACTGCATCTCAACTTGTATTATTACATGTTTAAGGAGTGTGTGATTCAGCACCACAGTAGCGCAGTGGGTTAAGCGTTCACCTAGCGAGTGAAAATTCTAGGGATCAGATCCCGCATGGTGCACTTTTCATCTTCATAATGGTAATTTTGTTGCTCAATAGCACAGTTAGCAGAATGCTTATCCAGCAATCCTAGTGTTCCAGGTTTGCATCACGGCTCACACACATTCTGTTTTTCTATTTTATGGTTATTATGCCATTATTTAGGTTTATATTGGATAAATAATACCTCAGTAGTGGCTGTTCACTCTTGGTTGAAGTAAGACATGCTCTAAAGCCTGTTTTTTTGTTGAATATTTTACTGTTATCTATATTTTAATGTTTTTGTTTATTTACCCCATTCTTTTTAATGAGCCCCACAAAAGCATCCCAGAAATTAAGGAGGCTTCCATTCCAGGTTTCTTTATTCCATGATTAAAGTTCAGGGAGTACTTGTACAGGGAGTGTTGTGAATGACTGGACTGACTCTCTGACCAATAATGACTATATATCTCTCTCTGAATGCCTCTTTCTCTCCCTGTCTGAATGACTTTCTGATAATCATTCTATATGTCTGAATGATTATCTCTGTCTGAATGACTGTCTGTCTGAATGATTCTCTCTGTCTGAATGACTTTATGTCTGAATGACACTATATATATGAATGACTCTCTCTGTCTGAATGATCTCTCTCTTTGTCTTAATGACTCTCACTGCCTGAATGACTCTCTGTCTGAATGACTCTCTTTCTGAATGACTCTCTGTATATGAATGACTGTCTGAATGACTCCTCATGTCTCAATGACTCCCTATGTCTAAATGACTCCCTATGTCTGAATGACTCCCTATGTCTTAATGACGCCATATGTCTGAATGACTCCCTATGTTTAAATGACTGCCTATGTCTAAATGATTTTATATGTCTGAGTGACTATCTGTCTGAATGACTCTTGTGTCTGAATGAATATGTCTGAATGACTCTCTGTATGAATGACTCTCACTGTCTGAATGACTATCTATGTCTGAATGACTCTCTTTGTCTGAACAAATATCTATGTCTGAATGAATATCTCGGTCTGAATGACTCTATCTGTCTGAATGACTCTCTTTGTATGAATTACTCTCTCTCTGTCTGAATGACTCTCTATCTGTCTGAATGACTCTCTATCTGTCTGAGTGACTCTCTATCTGTCTGAATGACTCTCTTTGTATGAATTACTCTCTCTCTGTCTGAATGACTCTCTATCTGTCTGAATGACTCTATATCTGTCTGAATAATCTCTATCTGTCTGAATGACACTATATATATATATATATATATATATATATATATGAATGACTCTGTCTGAATGACTCTCTATCTGTCTGAATGACGCTATATATATATTCGAATATGCTGGCAGAATATTTTCTATTAGGCATGTTTTGTTATGTATGACGGCATATTTTCCTTTAATCAGCTTTTTTGCGTCTTTTCGATCTTCCGGATTACTTTTCTTGCGTCGATTTCAGTTCTAAAGAGAAGGTCTCCTAATGTCATTTATATTATTGCAATGCGACGTTTCCATGCTATCACAGCATCATCCTGAGGCTATTTATATCAAATACATTATAGGCATAAAAATTAAAACACTTCTTATAGTCAGTAAAATTCTAAATTAATATTTTCACCTATTCATTTTTATAAGTGCGGTTGATTCGATGACTGAACATTATTGGAAAGGAAAATATAAGACACGTTTGAATAAAACTAGCGTGATATTAATCCTATCTAACCTCCAAGTTGCAGCTTCAGATGCAAACAAATTATCGTTTAATTACAACGACAAAATGCCCTAAGCCCCACAACCCAGAAGCATACAAGATCGCACTTAAGTATTATACATCGTAATAATCCCCTTGTGGTCCATCTGGTCGTTAAGGCTCGGCATCTTCTGGTGGATGTATGCGGCTTCCAGAATTCTGAGGCGTCGATAGTTGTTTTCTCGTGCGAGGATGGTCGTGTTTTCTACTAACTCCTTTCTGGTGACTTTTGTTCTGTGTTCATTCTTCGCGTGTAGGGCAGGTCCGCCAGTTTGCAGGTGCATTGTTAGCTGGCGAGATAGAGTTGTGGTAGTGTGACCCACGTAGCAGGCTGTGGTCTGGAGCTTACAATCTCCTATAGTACATTTGTATTGGTAGACCACGTTTGTTTGCTGGAGATCATCTTCTTTTCTTTCGTTGTTTCTCATGATGAGCTGAGAAGTCGTAGGTGATTGGTAGTATATGAGGGTTTTGATCTTGTTCCCTGGCTTAGGTTTGACATTTCGATGGATTATGTTCTTAATAGTCTTCTCATCTTGTTTGTATGATGTCGTCATTTGGTTTTTGTAGTATATCTTCAGTATGGTTGTCGTGTCAGGGTCTGTGGCTTCTTCCTCGTTCCTTCTTCCTCCTTTCTCCTCCTCTTCTTCTCTCCTCTTCTCTCTTTCTCCTTTCTCCATGAACTTGTCGAGCGTAACCCGGATTTCATCATCAATCTCCTGACAGGAGTAGTTGTTGTTTACCAGCATCTGCTTTACGTATTGTAGTTCGTGGTCGATCGATTCCCATGTGCTGCATGTATTGATGGCTCTGATGATGTACGTACGCACCACTCCTCGCTTGTACCTGTCAGGACACTCGCTGAGCGCGTTGAGGCATTTGCCATTGTTGGTGGGCTTACGGTAGACTGAGATGACATGCTTGGTACCATCAACACCCACATCCACATCGAGGAAGTGAAGTCTTCGGTTTTCCTCAAGTTCGTATGTGAACTTGAGGACGGATTGTTCTTCAAACTTCCTCCGTAGGTCCTGCAGTGATTCTTCATTGTCGATTTCCACATAAATATCATCAACATACCTTTTGTAGATGCATGGTGGAGATTCAAGGTCACTCAACACTTTATTTTCAACATGACACATGTATGCGTTCGCGAACAAGACCCCCAATGGGGAACCCATGGCAACGCCATCGATTTGTTTGAAGATCTTGCCTCGAGGACAGCGGAACGGGGCTTCCGTCGTGCACAACAGAAGCATCTGGTTGAGCAGGCTCCGTGACAGTTTACTGGGAGGTGGCAGAGATTCATGTTGATAAACGTAGTCCAAAATTATGTCTATCGTAGCTTTGACTGGCACGTTGGTAAAGAGGCTCTGTACGTCAAGAGAAGCAAGTATGCCAGTAGGCTGAGTAGAATGAAGTAGTTGAATGAACTCCTCGCTGGATTTGATAGTATGTTGGATAGGTATATAAGGAGAAATAATGTTGTTAAGACGCTTAGCTAGTTTATAGGTCGGAGTTGGTATTTGAGATATTATGGGCCTAAGTGGATTATCGGCCTTGTGAGTTTTTACAGTTCCGTATAGGTATCCTGGTTTGAACTCTCCAACGACTGTTTCGAAATGTACACCGTCGACTGCTCTCTCGTTTACTGACTATAAGAAGTGTTTTAATTTTTATGCCTATATATATATATATATATATATATATATATATATATATATATATGATATGAATGACTCTGTCTGAATGACTCTCTATCTGTCTGAAGGACTCTATCTGTATGAATGACTCTCTATTTGTATGAATGACCTCTCTATCTGTCTGAATGACTCTCTATCTGTCTGAATGATTCTCTATCTGTCTGAATGATTCTCTATCTGTCTGAATGATTCTCTATCTGTCTGAATGACTCTCTCTCTCTCTCTCTCTCTCTCTCTCTCTCTCTCTCTCTCTCTCTCTCTCTCTCTCTCTCTCTCTCTCTCTCTCTCTCTC
>JAOTON010001276.1:617500-620942 GCA_034440635.1 Lepas anatifera
CCCTCTCCTGCTCCGGACTCGGGTTCTCACTTGCTCAGAACGCTTTGACTCTCATCCCCTCGGAACTCTGGAGCTCTCACTTGCTCGGGATGATAGCTCTCACCTGCTCAGGATGCAGGATGCCACCACGACGTCGCTCCCCCGGACC
Organism: Lepas anatifera; assembly: GCA_034440635.1. Classification (NCBI taxonomy): domain Eukaryota; kingdom Metazoa; phylum Arthropoda; class Thecostraca; family Lepadidae; genus Lepas; species Lepas anatifera. Next base: position 617,649 of record JAOTON010001276.1, read on the forward strand.
TGGGGCAGGCTGGTATGAATACTCCCCACGATGGACCTGGTTCTCATGAGGGCTGGGCACCGCCGAGAGGGCGTGTTCTGGCGTGTCTGCCTCCTCGTTGCAAATGGGACATCTTCCCGCAGGGCAGCAGATGGTGTTGCACCCTTGGCACTCTCGGGAAGGGCTCCAGCCGAGACAAGGTAGGAACTGCCTTGAACAGGACCAGTGTCCCGCTCGCAGCTGTTGGACGTCGACCGATGCCAGCCAGTTGCCAGCCGGCAGAGGTCCCCTCAGGGGACCGATATTCACTGCCGGATTCGTCCGGCAAGTAAAGATTGGAGCAACGAGGAATGATGCGCCCAGGGCCCCAGTGAGCCCTGGAGGGCACGTCGTAGCATAACCGCGGACTTATCATTTCTGACCCTCCGGCGGCCGCCGCCTCTTCCCGACTTCGGTCGGTTAGAGTCAGCATCTGTCGGCGGTGGCTCTGGTGATGAGGCCCGCGGTGATACTGATGGCTGCCTTACGGGCCCTTTGTTACCTGGTCGGTAACCGTATTGGATCAGGTCAGCTCTGTCCTGCACCTGCCAGTATGTAGCTCCTGTATGTTTTTTGTTCTATTATTTTGTTGATTATTGTTAGTTCCTGTCACCTTTTTGTGCCTTAGTTGTCGCCCTCACAGTAATTTGCCTTCTTTGGCATTTTATGGGTGTAAGACGCCCACTCGAGGCCTATCTCGAGCCCCGGCGACGAGGTTGACGGGATCCTGGGGTGTTTAGGTCCCCCTCGGGTGGGTCAGTCCCGAGGGTTCCAACACGCTCCCTTTGGCCCAGATATCTCGATCTAACCGGGGGTAAGCCGTCCGTAGGCTGCCGCGGACGGCCTAGCTACTCGGCAGTGTGTACGGGCGCTGTCGCTTGGTCAGCTGGGCAGGGGATTATGTTTCGGGCGTGCGGCGCGGTGCCCTTCGCGGTGGGGACTGTGATAGTTCTTGCCGGGCTCGACGTGGGCCGGGGTTTCGGAAATCGTCGATTTGCGAGACTTCGGCCTGTTGCGCGCCTGGTGGACCGCAGTCTCCGCTGGGTGAGGGCTGCTGCGTTTTGCTTCGTCCCGACTCATGGCCCTGCCGGCCCACTGCACAGTGATGCAGGAGGCCTGAAAAACGGGACGAAACTCATAGCTCAATAAATAATAATGAAAGAACAATGATTTTGGGTTGCAATTTGAAGCTCTTCATCAGGCGGCTCAAACAAGCACACCAAATTTCGTTTTTCCTCTTAACCCTCATTTTTGCCTGGGGTTGATTCTACCCCCTCTTAATTTTTCGCGATGGGAGAAAATCTGCTCACTTTAGCGCAATAACCGCGTGGCAAGTGCGAACCAACATTAATTTGATACATCTTGATGAATTTCAATCCAAGGTCAGGTCACGTCACCGAGTTATGATGTCATTTCTAAATCGATGTAAAGCAATGTAGGTTCTCAAAAAAGGTTGGCAAAAGCCGGGAATACCTCAGCTTCTAGAGGAGTTAGATCGAGTTTCTATACACTATTCGAAGCTCTTGTAAAGAAAAATATAGGGCGGACATCCATTTTGAGGTCAGGTCCATAACGAAAGCACCAGAGCACCCCTTGGGACCCATTGGGTGCGCTACTTTATCGGAGGCTATCTGGGTTTTTAACGGTTCTGTCAGCGGCAGTAGCTTTATGAAATAATTACTTAGTCGCAAATCTGACCATGCGATAAGCTGAATAAAGATAATAGTAAGAGAATCAATTCGTATGATTGATAATTTGATTGAATGATTGGATTTCCCCAGTTGTCAGCCGGCAAACATTGGAAGTGAAAAATGCATTCTCACCTCGTATTTATTAACATTGTGGACACATTTAGGGTAGATCCGGGTAATAAAACATCATCGGAAGATAACCACTGTTAAGCTTTAACAACCGGCAAACGCAATAAAATGTGCGACAAGCGACTATCTTCAAAATCCAAGAGAGGTAGTATGTACAGTCGTTTCGATACTGATTGGTTGGTATTAGGCTGCGGTCGTTTTTGCAAAATATCTATCAAGAGCTGGTCTTTACAGAGACGATTGTTGACTCACCTGCTTTGTTTTAACTGGATGCATGAATTGACGTGCGAAATACTTCATCATGTCCAAAATTTGCAAGTTATTGAGAAAAGACACCAAAAATAATCGGGATCAGTAAAAACAACTTTTTGTACATAATTTACAAATTTACGTTTCATCCAGTCTGCAGGGTCCCAAATTTAAAGAGCTCATCAAAATTCATTGCTAGAGACGAAACGTTTATGAGAAGAGTAATCGTTTTTAAAATATTTCTTAAACGAACTGACACTAACCCGGTGTCCTAACCAAGACACAACGCTTCGCAAGGAGACACAGACCACCGTGAGTTCATCCTCTTACACTGCCACTACGATGGATCGTTTGGAAGTTAGACCCCGTGCGGACTAGACCAGAACAGCCTGGCTCATCTATCCCTGTGTGGGTCAAAGTCTTCTTCCAGAGGTCCTGGTCCTTACTCTAGAAGGAGGGCAGGAAAATGAATCCCCTTTCGAGGTTGTCGAGGCCTTGGCTAAATTCGGAACCAAACGACCCATGTCTATCGGCACTCCGCCAGCAAATTGGACGTCACCATGTCCTCAGAAGAAGAAACGTACAGTCTGCTAGTCGGCTAAAAGCCTGTCGTACTCTGGAGAAGGAGGAACCTTTGGTATCGATACCGATAACAGGGACTCTCCACCCCACAAAGAACAGCTTGATGCTGGTGTGTTTCTTATCGGGAGCTCGCTGGGTCGAACAGAACAGGACGTATTGAATGGTTTAGAAGGAGCAAGGGGTGAAAAACGTGCGGAGAATGAGTAAGAGGGTGAGCGGTGAGCTTGAAGCGACAAACACTTTCGGATTCTGACTTTCAATGCTAAGGAGCCTGCCTCAAACCATCCGTGTAGGCTGGCATTTCCGTGCGCGTTCGTAGGTACGTACCGCACCCCACGCGATGCTACCGATGTCAGAGATACGGTCATGTGGCCAAGGAACTTGCAAAGGGCAGGAGATGTGTGCGAGGTGCTCGATGGCAGGCCACGGCTCCAGCAGGTTTGCAAGGCGGGCGTCCCCAAGTACGTCGGATATGGTGGTGACCGCATGAGGCGTGGTCACGCACCTGCCCCACGTTCCTCTCTGAGAGGAAAGGCTGAAAGAGGCATGTTCTGCGGAAGGCCTCCCAAGGAGAATGTATCACAAGGGAGATAGCCGCCGTGAGGTGCCTGGCTCTCTCAAGCCG
>JAOTON010001277.1:0-47500 GCA_034440635.1 Lepas anatifera
TAAAAATTCTAACATTTCAGGTGTTGGATCTCGCCCTGGCGGTGTCAGCTTTCTTCACGCGCTCAATGAGTTCAAATTCTAAATTAACACCCCTGGCTCGGCCTCTGCTGTTGCCGCGATAATTCATTCGCAAGTTAAAAACGTCTTGCGACCCATTGCTAGAAGTAACTTTCTCATTGCTTCGAGAATTTAACGTAACTCACCCTGACCAAAAATTCTAAATCCTCCCACATTTAGAGACGAGTAAATGTGCAATGCACAGAACACCTGATAAAAAGTAATTATTGATTGTTTGAAATGCTTAGAGCAGTAAGTCTGTTTTAACGAGGGGCCCAAACCATTGACGTGTTATGTCTACTAAAGCTCCTGTTTGTCGAGTACAAACGCCAGAAGGTAACCGTGTATATTGCCGCCAGCTTGTGGTTCAATTTGACGATATGACGCGCGGTTTTCTGGCGAGTGTTGTCGCGCGGAATGGTGCTGGTTTTTTGGTGAGCGTTGCCGCGCGGAATGGTGCTGGTTTTTTGGCGATTGATGACACGCTGAATGCACTGGCGCTGCGTGATGTGTGGTTACTTTCGTAGAGTCGGCTACCGATGCGTGAACTCAAGTTGAGTCGACTGGCCCGCGATCGGCGTGGAGTCGATCTGTGGGATCGGGTGCGTTCAATCCGCCCGCTGTGCCCCTCCCTTGAAAAAGGAGCTCCTGTCCCGAGAATGTGAAGAAAAGTTTGATGGTACCCTCCGCAATGGAATGTTTTTGATCATTATTTGATGAGTCAGCTGTGATAATCAGGTCGGTTTCTTGGGGCACCTGATTTAGTCGTTTGTCGTCAGTACCTGTTACAAAGTAATTTGAATTAGGGGCGGGGAATTTGTGTTCGTTCATAAAACTGTCATCACCCTTCGTCCTTCGAAAGGTGCTTTGGCGGTACTCAGGCTGGACGACCTCCTCATTCTCTCCATATTTTGTAATCCCCCACCCTTGCACAACGTAGGTACAAGACCGGGAAAACTGCGCTGATTCATTGCTCCACGCCTTCATTTATTATATTTTTGTGAGTTTTTTATGCTAGTCACACATAAAGCAAAGTAATGGAGTGCTTCGGGACTAATATCCCAAGCACGCGGGGAAACTGGAAAAGCGATAGGTGAGACGCTGAAGATGCACACGATCAGCTGTGGGGAGAGGATGAGACTTTGTTCCTCCCGGTGGACCGGAGAGTCGTCCCGGTTCCCGTGGGAGGTGGTCGTCGCCGCTGGGGGGTCGCTCTCCCTCACAGGGTGCGGTGTGGCACGTGCACTCGACAGTGGTGCCACACCGTCCGCTAGCCGCTCGAGTCCGGTTGGTCGCTGAGGTCGGTGTCCATAGGTCGGGCCTTGGCTTGGTGTGTTCGCTTATGTCGAACTAGCCGCTATTATCCTTGTACAACGGAGTCCACCCAGGACTTGAAAACTGCCAACCAGACGGTGTCCAGTGTTAACGCAACGGCCCTTTGACATAGGGATGCGATCGACGGTTCGCGTGGAGGTCTGTCGGCTATATTTCTTCAACATTCCTGGCGTAAGCCAAAGAGGCGTTCAAACCCTAACCTATTTTTTTAAGAGAAAACATGAGCCGGATGGGAGGGTGCTCATATTTTTCCATATCGAAGAAAGGTAGAAGTTGAAGACCTAAAGACAAGAGATTTGTCCAATGTATGGCCAGAATGTTACAACAGTGTCATATTATATGTATTTCTATGGGGGGGCGGTAGTGAAGAGGTCAGCGCAGCTGGCTACCACGCAGCCGACCTGGTTTCAAGGCCCAGCGCTTTCCCTGAAAGGCAAGCTGGTTCCCGAGAAACCCTTTCAACAGGAAAGAGTTGGCGACGCCATATGACCCTTTCAGTTGGTGCGTCGATAAACCTTAACCATTATTATTATTATTGTTTGCATTTCTATCCCTAACAAAAAGTCTTAAATTTGAGAACGTTACCAAGCAGAGACCAAGTTCGCTTCATTTGGATTTTATGCATTAGCTGGAGAGGCGTGAAATGGCTGCCAGCAAATCGGAGCGATAAATACCATACCAGTATACTGCAACGGGTGAACGAGACCGAGCCGCTCATCGGAGACTTGGCCACCCACCGGAGACTGAGTCACTCACCGAAGACTGAGTCACTCACTGGAGACCGAGTCACTCATCGGAGACTGGGCCACCCACCCGAGACTGGGCCACTCACCGGGGGGGCCCGGTAAAAAAGACAGCGTGGTATTTGCGTGCGTATAAGAGCGGTAGATGCGATTTAACATGCAGGCATTTACTTGTCAGTGGTATTTGCAGTGGAATACAAATACATGCTATTCCATAAAATACCTGAAATTAAATTGTTCAGCACCCTAGTACTCTAAATCCAGACAGAACAGGAATGCCTTCCGGAGGCGAAATTTTCTCTGGCAACATTCGTGGAGAACGTCGTTCGGGCAGGTGCTTCTCTCTATTCTCCTGCGAACTATTTAAGAGCTCTGATACTGCTAGAAGAAGACCCTGCTGCATATTTTACCCTCTGGATGGCTCACGAAATGTTCCACCAGCTTTACACCCCGTCCTGTGGGACCGTTCACGACAGTAAGTTCTGGAATACCCTAGAAACAGGGGAAGCTATACCAGTCACCAGCTTCTCAACGGAGCCATTTCATGTCAGAATCTTTCAGATTCAGGCGCTCGAATACCAGCCAGCTTACAGGAATGAAAAATCGGCAGAGGCTTGGTACCGAGCCGAGCTCTTTATAGCCTCTGTCGGTAACTTTAGCCTACCCAACTGAAAGGTGGATAGTTTTGCTGTTTAGGCCAGGCACTGTGTCACTGCCTTTTTACCTCCAGCATTGTGATTTTTATTTGCGAGGCAGATTATAACTTTCTGGTCATAAATAACAGTTGCGTTTGCACATTGACTTCACCGCCTCTACACAATACCGGAGTATTTTTATTGGAAGACCTATCAGGGAACGTTCCTGGATCATCAGACCCGGCTAGTGCTTTGGTTCTGGAGGACATGCCAGCTCTGTTTTCCTTGAGAAGATAATCATGAATTGCGCAAGCTGGTTTACGTGTGGCTGTCAGGAGAGGTTGCCTCCAATAAATAGCTATTTAGAAGACCCGGAGCCCACCAGCAAGTCATGTACATGGAATATAGGACATTTATGGCCCAAAGTGCGTGCTATTACTGAGTCAGATTCCGTTCATCATTCCAGAAGATACTTAAAAAGAATATTATAATTTTTGAAGTTTAACAACGCATCAACTGCTCAGGCCATATGGCATCAGAGGCGAGAGGGAAAGAATTAGCTAGGGCTAGAGCAGGGCGCCAGATTCTGCCTCTGGGTGGGCTCGAACCCACGACACCCAGCACATAGAGAATGCCATTGGCCGAGCCGAGCGCAAGCGCTAACCGACTGAGTCACTCAGACCCCGAAAGAGTTAGCGGCTGTCCTTGTAAGTGGTTCTAAACCATGTGTTTGGGCTCCTCAGTCGCGGATAGTCAGCTTTAGAGCATTCTATGAGCCACAAAGCTATCCATAAAATGCAGTCTAGTGTTTTCATTAAGTTAGTATAGAAATCGCCCTGAATGTACTGAAGTCAATTTGCCATCAGCTGTGGTATTTGTACACAGAAGTTATATTCTGTCCCGCTGGTGAGAACATAGGCGGATCCAGGGGCGGGCAAGGGGGCGCGTGCCCCCCGATCGACCCTCGGCGCCCCCTGTAAGGTCGATGGCGCCCCCTGAAATGTCGCTTCCCACCCCCACCCCCAGGATACGAAAGTCGGCGCCCACCGACAGGATTTGGCGCCCACCTGATAGGTTTTGCCGGTCATAAGTGGCGCCCCCTGGTCCGGATGGCGCCCCCGGGAAGGTGCCCCTCCGATCGGCAATCCTGGATCCGCCTATTGGTGAGAACCACCATCTTAGAGGTAAGGAGCCAGTCGCACAACAATTGGCCAAAACAGCAAATAGTTCACATTTGACTAGGGCAAGCTTAAAATTCCGATAGAGGCTATGAAGAGCTCGGCGAATGCTCGGTGAATGCTCGGTACTAATCCTCGGCCAGCTTGTCACTCCTGACAGCTGGCTGGTATTCAATTGCCTGAATCTGAAATATTCTGACCAGAAGTGGCTACGTTAAGAAACTGGTGACTGCTATAGCTTCTCCTGTTTCAAGGTATTCCAGAACTTAATGTGGTGAACGATCCCACAGTACGTCGTGTGAAGCTGGTGGAAGATTTCGTGAGCCATCCAAAGGGTAAAAATATGCAGGGGGTCTTCTTCTAGCAGTATCAGAGCACTTAAATAGTTCGCAAGAGAATAGGGAGAAGCACGTGCCCCAACGACGTTCTCCAACGAATGTTACCAGAGAAAGGGTCGCATCAGGAAGGCATTCCTGTTCTATCGTGATTTAGAGTACTAGGGTGCAGCACAATTTAATTTAAGCTCTTTTGTGGAATAACATGTATTTTTATTGCGCTGCAAATACATCTGACAAGTAAATGCCTGCCTGCATGTTAAATCCCATCTACCGCTCTTATACGCACGCACATGCCACGCTGTCTTTACTGGTAGGTTATGCACCCCTTTCATCCCAATTTAACAAGGGGAGACTGCCACGCCGGGCGGCCAATCGCGCCTAAAACGTGAAATCTTAACCGTTTGGAGGCGATCTTTCCCGTTTTCGTAGATGCTTGGAATGTGGCTCGTTGAAATCAGAATTGAATATATAATGGGGGAAAAAGTGGGTTCAAGTCTGAAAAGTATAAAAAAGTTTTTTTGAACGACCTACTGTGTCACTCACCGGAGACTGGGTCACTCACCGGAGACTGAGTCACTCACTGGGGACTGGGTCACTCACTGGAGGCTGAGTCACTCACCGGAGACTGGGTCACTCACTGGAGACCGAGTCACTCACTGGAGACTGGGCCACTCACCGGAGACTGAGTCACTCACTGGAGACCGAGTCACTCACTGGGGACCGAGTCACTCACCGGAGACTGAGTCACTCACTGGGGACTGGGTCACTCACTGGAGGCTGAGTCACTCACCGGAGACTGGGCCACTCACCCGAGACTGAGTCGCTCACTGGAGACCGAGTCACTCACTGGGGACCGAGTCACTCACCGGAGACTGGGTCACTCACCGGAGACTGAGTCACTCACCGGAGACTGAGTCACTCACTGGGGACTGGGTCACTCACTGGAGGCTGAGTCACTCACCGGAGACTGGGTCACTCACTGGAGGCTGAGTCACTCACCGGAGACTGGGTCACTCACTGGAGACCGAGTCACTCACCGGAGACTGGGTCACTCACTGGAGACTGGGCCACTCACTGGGGACTGGGTCACTCACCGGAGATGCGGGCGTAGACGCCAGGATAGTTGATGTTGGCACAGCCGCGTCCCCAGGAGACGATCCCCACCAGCTTGGCACTGCTGCCGGTGCCGGTGAACATGGGGCCGCCACTGTCGCCTTGGCAGGCGTCCTGTACTAGGCCGTTGTACGTGCCGGTGGCGCACAGCATATTGTCCTCTATTTCGCTGGATGAGTAACCCGTGTTTTTACACTCGGCGTTGGTCATCGTCTTCTCATTAGAGGAGTGGAACATATTGGGGGCCAATGAGCTATCTGCCGACACGGAATTGTCACTGGAATTTGAAACACCAGGTCACTAGAGTCTGGTGGGCGAGAGCACATGCTGGTCTGATTTATTTATGTTCATGTTTGTATTGCCATATAATCATCAACATACCTTCGTCAACTACAGGTGAAGTCGGGAATAAAGGCAAATAGGCATGCATTTAAATACATGTGTGTATCTAATACTGCTGACTAAAAGTTGGTTTAAGACTGGTGAGTTAGGTACCTACTTTTCCACTGGGCCTGTTAAGAGTAACGACATCCTCAGGTCCTATGCCCGCTTCAAGAGGTGATCTTTAAAGGAAATATGTCAGTTTTGGAATGGAGTTTAAAGTTGATGAAGTTTGAGTTTAGTACAGGGTAACCAAGGAAAGGGGCCGGGCAGCTTTTTTGTGATATGCCTATGAATAATTGACTGTCTATCCTCATTATGTACGATATAATAGATGCAACGCCTATGGAAACAACTGGGCCTTACTGGGAACTCCAGCGAACGATATAGTCCGAGAATCGTTGTGTCAATACAGACATGGCCGCCTAAAATCAGGGTACTTCCATGATGAAACTAGAAGATGATAAAGCATCATTAACAGAACCCTCCTTAAACATAATTAAGAAATGGAGGGAGGCTCTGGAGAAGTATGCAACCGGGAAGAAGCTCAATGCAGACAATGAATCCCAGCCAAGCCGCTCAGGACTGCTGGGGTAGCGTACAGAAGACCTTGTAGAGTGAGCAAGGACGTCAGCACCGCCGAGTCAGGGAAACTTGGCGCTCGAGCGGAACCAGTTCCAAGTTACATCTCGTGAGAAACGCTTAGATTTATTTCTTTGGAGCTGCTGAAGAATCGCATGTACTAAAGGAGTCCAGGATTACTGCTATACCCAACTGGCCACCATATAGCCCCTAGAAGCTTAAGTGCCGTTACAAACCAACACATGCACGCACACACTGCTATACTCGATAGATTAATCAGTGTAAAGATCAGAGATATTCATCAGTCATTTTATAAGGACGTTGTATACAGTACACAATTAAGATTAAGTGTCCAGTCTGTCTGCATCAAGTTTGTGTACGTACAGCTCTCGTCCTCCTTGCCCCAACCGGCAATGGTGACGTCAACGCCGCCGCCAATAAAACTGCCGTCCAGCGGGATGTTCTTGAGCTCGAGATTGGTTCCGGTAAGGTAGTCCACCTCTCTGGCCAGCTTCACAACGGCTATGTCCATGGACGGATGGCCTGACTGTCGGTTTGGGTACTGTCACCGCACTGGTCGCCGGAGGCCACTGTGGAGCTGACGGCCCCGCATTTGACTGGATGCTGCCCAACCCACTGCCAACGGCGGGACTTCGATCATTGATAGACTTTATCACCTGGTTGCCGTTTTACGATTAACCACACGGCACAGTTCATTGCACAAACCACTACACCGATCACAAGACTGTTCACAAAGAGGCGAAGAACTTGGTCATGCCTTTGCGTAAACAGTTGAGTTTTTTTTGGGGGTGAGACGTGCTCGCAGCACACACATGTAACCCGTGTTAACACGCGCTCTGCTGGGGGCAAATTCGCCCCCTCCCTCTCCTGGTTTTCCCCAGATAACGCAGAAACGAAGAGAGGCGGAACACCACAGCTTCTAGTACTTTATCCCTGACCCCTTTTACGTATCGGACTAATTTCTTTGGGTGAGGTCATGTCAGGCCAAGGAGTTATTCAAGGTTAAGCGATTCCACCTCAAAAACCCAAAATTACGAGTTTGAATCGGCGCCGAAGGAACATCCGCCAACTGATCAGTTTAAGACTCACAATATAAGGTCATTAGGGCCTTCAAATTTTCTATCTCGGAATTGTCATCTGTTGACCTAAGATGGGGTTAATTTTTTGTCACTCCATTTTAAGTCTATGGTGGCTCGTTTGCGGTAAATGCTGGATAGATGAACTTGAAAATCCTCAAACCGTGTATTCTTACCCCAATGTTCATCATAAAGTTGAGTTTTGGCCATCTTGCCTTTCAAAGATCTTGTGAGGTCACATGAGCATACAGTGATTATTTTGCCAATACTTCCGCACTGAATTGAGATAGATATTGAATTTTGCTTCCATTGTGCTTATCTTGTGACGGAAATTCGATTGATATGAAACATGACCTTACCGGGTTACCATGTGCTCCTGACCTACCTCGATGTGAGTTCATTTTCACAATTTTACCTAGCAAGGTCATATTGTACACCATGCGATTTGCCACGATGAAAGGAATCCAATGATGCTAAAGATTTGCTCTAGCTCCGCTGAGTGAAAATCTATAAGGGAAAATGTACACTGCCCTGTTGTAAACGTATAGAACCTTCCTTGACCTCTGCTGACTTCAATATTGAACTGACACAAAAATAGTTCTATGATTTATCTTTGCCTCTTCAAGAGCTTTCGAACGCCGTCCGTAATTTGTATTTCGTATTCCTGGGAAATGAGACGCGGAGGGGAGGGCAAAATTCTCCCCCCTCCTAGCGGGGCGCGTCACGCCAGAGACCCCAGGAGTTATAGGAGACCACTTTATCAAAATTATAAAAGGAACTTTTTGTAAACAAAATTGGTCTGAAGATCAGGAAGCCACATTTTGTTTCCACCTCAAATCGCCCATAACAAAGATATCGCTTCTTGTCTTATCGTTTCTATATTGTATATTCCAGCGGCATTCCTCCTTTATTGGCGTTTCTGACGCTGCTGGTCACCCCTGCAGCGTTACGGAGCTCAGTGGTCCTGGCTGGCTGCGTTTTGTCTCAATTTGGGTGAGATCATGCAGCAATGACAGTGGCGGCGGATAAAGGGGGCAAGGGGGCAGCTGCCCCACAAAATTATTAGAAGGGGACTCTGGAAAAACACGCAATTTTAGCTTGGTTCTTTTCTGAAAGTTTATGAACGACCTGACTAAGCCCTCAACAGTTTCTCGGTTTGGAGAGTGTCCGAGCTTTACGGGCTTGAGGCCCCCTCTAGCTTGGGCTCGGGGACCCTCTAGCTTGGCCTTTAGGGGCCCCCAAGCTTAGCCTAAAGGGGCCCCTGAGCCTGGTCTCAGCGGGCCCAGAACTTGGTCTAAAGGACCCCCGAGCCTGGTATCAGGGCCCCCACTCTTTCAGGGGCCCCCGGAGCTGTTCCTCGCCCCCTCCCCCCGAGCTTCGTCTCAGGGCACCCAAGCTTAGCCTTAAGGGAGCCCCCTGAGCTCGGTCTCAGGAGCCCTGAGATTGTCTAAGGGGCTCTGGAGTTTGTCTAAGGGGCCCCCGAGCTGGTCTCAGGGGCCCTCCAAGCTTAGTCTCAGGGGGTTCCCGAACGTGACCTCATGGGGGTTCCGAGATTGGTCTTAACGGGCCTCCAAGCTTGGTTTCAGAGGCCGCCAAACTTGATCTCAGGGGCCCCCAAGCTTGGTCTCAGGGCCCTCTGAGCTTGGGCTCGGGGGCATTGGAGCTTGATCTCTAGGAGCTCCCAAGCTTGGTCTCAGGGGCCCCCGAGCTGTGTCTCAGGGCTCCGAGCTTGGTCTCAGGGGGCCTCCGAGATTGGTCTAAGGGGCTCCCGAGATTGGTCTCAGGGGGCCTTGAGCTTGGTTTCAGGGGCCTCCAAGCTTTGTTTCAGAGGCCACCAAACTTGGTCTCGGGGGCCCTTAGCTTGGGCTCGGGGGCCTACTAGTTTGATCTCTAGGAGCCCCCAAGCTCCGTCTCAAGGAGCCCCGAGCTGTGTCTCAGGGCCCCGAGCCTGGTCTTGTGTGTGCTCAAGTCAGTATGCCTGTCATTTGCGTTTTTTTCTGTGCCGATAAAGACGACTGCATCAAAGCACCCCAGTTCTCATTCTGCGGGAGACGGAATTTTCCGAAAAACTCAGTCTATAATAATTCGTGTTACCTACCATGTTTTGTTATGTAGATGCATACGAACAAACAGCGTTCACTTTTTAAAAGAAGAACTATTTGCCTCGGAAGGCCGTTGTTGTAGCGTTATTATAATTTTGCTAAACTCCTAACGTGACGCTAGAGCTTAAAACTTTGACGTTCAATGTCCGAAGCTTACGTGAATCTATAAAACGCAGATCCATATTTCGGTATCGACATGTTAAATACGCTGCTTATTTTGCTGTACTACAGGAAACATATTCCAGCTTGAAATCTGAGATCGTGTGGAAAATAGAATAGGAAGGCAAAACCATGTTTTACACGGGCCAACTAAACAACAGGGAAGAATAGCCATTTTTGTACTGGGCCAAATACAACTTTTTCCATTTGTGACGCTTATGCAGGAGCGGGACTAGGATTTTGCTAGGGGAGTGGCTGAGCTTTGAAAAATGGCGAAAAAGGGGGAATATGGCAAAAATGGCGAAAATGGGGCAGGGGCGGAAGCCTCCCACAGCCCCCGGATCCGCCCCTGCACTTATGCCTCTGACCTTAGGCAGCAAGTCCCAACCAATCTATTGCAGTTTTTAGGGGTCCTTGCTGCCGAGGGGGCCCCATCGTCAAGGGGGTCCCCTGGAAAAATTATTGCCCCCCCATCCGAAAAGAGCATCCGCCGCCACTGAGCAATGAACATGAGTATCCCAAGGCATACATAAACAAGCGCCGGGGGAGATAGTCACCGGATCGCGGCTGTTTGTACGGACCCGAGCAGTGAGTATCATTTCAAGTGGTCCGGTTAGTGTGGTCGCCCACCCCGCGGGAAAATATTACCTGGGTGTAGCCGGGATGAATGTTGATTTCTGAGGCTTTCATGACATCCGATTCGTCCTTATTGAACAGGCTGAAATCGTTGTAGTAACTGTAGGTCAGCTCGGGTTTCATATTGTTGTTGTAACTGCCGGCAGAATTATAGATCAATATTGACAGGTTGTACTTCTGGATAATCGAAGTCAGTTTCGTTTGTAATATTACTACTGCGCAATACAAAAGTTACGTGCGTATGTTTTGAAGGCTCACAGCGCAGAAAGTAGGACTGGTTCAAGATGCATTTAGTGCAAAAAGCATTTGTATTATATTAGGATAAGTAGTAGTCTCCTGCACGTGCAGTCCCCTATAAAACTTATCATGCACTCCAGATTCTTTATGAACGTGAAATCTTCAGTGGCTCGAAATTCGTGTTGGGTATGTTACGACTTAGGCGACCAGATACTGGCGCGTCTCTTCCCAGGAAGTGTGACATGCTTTAGTCTCAAGCACAAGCAAATGCCGTTCTATGGTGCCATGGAGGCCTCATCTGGCGCCTACTGTTCAGAAACCTACAGCAGCCACCGGCCGAGCGAACGAGGCCGCCCCAGCTGATAATCTACCTCGCGCCTTCGCCAATCGTGCAGACCAGGCAGTGGTTTATTCGCCGTGCAGCGCAGCAATGCTTCTTATCGTGGGGCCGTGCCTGGGGAGCGCCCCTGAGCCGACCAATGTCAGACTCCTGGCCCACTGTCTCGGCTCACCAGATATTACCGCCAATGGCTACCAGGGTGTGGATTTATATTCCTTTGGGGTGTGTGGGCATCCCCAGAGAAACGTTGAGTTTGTGCTAAAAATCATTTTAATTTAATTGTTTATCATTTTCAGGACTAAGATAGTTTTATTTGCTTCAGCAGAACTATGTTAGGGACAAAACAAAGATAATATCATGCTAGCTTTTGTTGTGTGATGGTTATTGGTATTCTTTCAGATTTGGGCACCCCAATGTTTTTTTTAATCCTGAGAACGATATTTCGGCACTAGGGCCTTCTGCAGAGCAATGTGACGAATAAGCCTTGACTCAGAGCCCGAGCAGTCACCCAGGGTCTGATCAAGCATTAGCCGAGACAGCGGTCTTCTGCTGAAGGGCATGTACGTGTGTCAGTATTAAACGAAGTAGTATGTTTTAGCTTTAAGACGCGGCAGCTGTGGAGGCTATATGTGGAAGTAGTATTTTGAGTCGTTATGATAAACAAAAACACACAAGCCAATGGACAATGCCCAAATGTCACTTGTCTTGTCATTGTCCCTGCAGAGCTTGAATGTCTATCTTTTTAAGGGAGGAAGACACGATATACTTTGGCTTGTCCATGCACGTTTTTACTTAGATTATCTAATGTTCGAAAAAATTCCATCCTACAGAGTAAACTTAATGTGTGCACTTGTCAAAATACAGTGAGGTTGATGGACAGCATGCAGTGGTGGGTTTTCATATTACGGTGAGTAGGCGAACTATTCAAAATTGTGAAGAATGATAAGTTTGAGAAAAAAAGTTATTGTGAGGGGTTGTCTTTCGTTTTACATAACCTGCATTGTGTTCAATCTCGCCGTTATCGCCGCAGTGCGTTGCCACCCCTCCCTTCCCCCAGTCGCACAATGCTCCCCCACCAACCCTTCTCACTTGGCCTTTTGTTTATCGAAACAGTGGGCAGCGGTGAGGATGTATTGAGAGGCGATAAGGGCGGCTCCGCACGGTGAACGGTACCATTTCCCTGAGTCCTTCAGGTAGTACACTGCCATCTGCCGGAACATGGGGTTGTGGGGTCGAGGGTGCTCCAGTCTCCCGACAGCCCGCTGTCACTACAGACGATTTTTAACGATTTCAATGCTAACAAAGAAACTCCATGAACTCAGCCGTCCAAATTTTGCTAGAGCAGGGGGGGCAGCGCTGGAGCTGGCCATATCTGGTTGTCAAAAGTTTTGAGTCTGGAAGACAGACTTACCCGAACGAGGAACTTGAACTCGCCCTGGGTGCCGTTCACCCAGTTGACCCCGCGATCCTGTGGCAGACCTGTGACGGGTCAACGGTTACTGTGTTTCCACTCAAAGACGGCGCAACCAAACATTTCAAACTTGGGTGCGACTGTTTAACACCGAGCCCCGTGGGGATAATGTTCCTGCTTCTCCCGGTAACATTTGTTATCGTTCTGTCTGACCACTGGCTGATCGGTTGTCTAGATAATACAAATGCCGTTTCCATCGCAATGCCACTGACCCAGGCTGGAATTGCATGGGCAAGTTCCGGCCTCAACTCACCCTGTCTCCGTATCCGCGGCTCGGCTGCCACCTTTCTTTCAGGCAAGCATCTGCTTCTCCTGCTCATCTGTTCTCTGTACCTTCAGCTCGCGGGTTCGTTCGATGGGCTTGGCCCGCTGCTGGGATGGCCGCTTCCTTGGGGTTTCCGACTCCGCACGAGATGGAATATAGGTGTCTGCTTTTCCATTAACCGGAAGCTTGCGGAGTGCTCTCAGTGGGTCAGCAGCCTTCTCCTCCTCGTGGGCCCGCTGTTCGTCGTCTTTCCCCCGCTTGAATGGTGGCGACGGTGCCGACTCTTCAAAGGGGCTACGAAGTTTAGCAGCCTTCTCCTCCTCGTGGGCCCGCTGTTCGTCGTCTTTCCCCCGCTTGAATGGTGGTGACGATGCCGACTCTTCAAAGGGGCTACGAAGTTTAGCAGCCTTTTCCTCCTCGTGGGCCCGCTGTTCGTTGTCTTCCCCCGCTTGAATGGTGGTGACGATGCCGACTCTTCAAAGGGGCTACGAATTTCAGCAGCCTTATCGTCCTCTTTAGCGCGCAGGTGGTCTTTTTTCCTGGACTGCGACTCGGTCAGAGCTCTGGAGCGACCTTGCCGAGGCAGTTCGCCGCGGGACTCGACCTGTTCTGCACGCGTCTGCGTCGGCGTTGGCTGTAGAAACGCGCCTGGTTAGCTCATCGTGGGCTTACCTGGCTGCTTCCCACCCAAAATCACCAACATACTCATAGTTCTTACAAAACATGTGCAGAATTGGAAAACACACTTTTTGTGGCCGATGAGATTATGTAGGTGAAGGGCAATGGATGGGCGCTCTGCTAATTTCAAACTGGGACATTCAATTTGTACCACAGGTTTTCTTCCATATTATTTTGAGATGAATTTCTTAGTGGCCTGAATCAAGACCCCCAAGAAGTGGTATTCTAGCAAGCAAGAGAAATGGGACGATGACATTTTTTCTGTGTTCTTCCTTTGATCTGTTATCATTACTCGGTGTAAACTGATTCTTGAAATATATCGAAAAGCTTGACGTCTAAATCAAATTTAACTGGTGAGGAAACGGAAAAGTGAGATATTTCTTGGTTGACCAAGTGCTCAGCACGTGGGCTAATTTTTGCATCGGTCGGTCCGGTCTGTCTTGCGAGTTCCCGTCTAAATATGCTGGCTGCGTCCGTATGGTACTGCGGAAAAATTGCTCCTGTTATAGACCTGTTGAAACTTTTTTGAACGAAATTTTTACTGTTAAGCAAGTCTCACTGGAGAGTACGGCACTCTAAGTTTTCGAGTGTTTTCCGTAAAGTTTTGGTTCTGTGTTGAAATATTCCTGGTATATGAAGTAATAACGTTTAGGGTCTCTGATAAGGTAGGAAGTGATTGTTTTCTCTAACGCATTTCGATTGTAAAAAAATGCAATCATTACACGGAACAGGTGTTGTTCCTCGATCATTGAGTCTACTGGCCGTGGTCTACTCGATCTACTGACGCCAGTTTAAGTTTTGATAAAATGGGTTTTTCTATGTAGTATGTTCTAATAGGCATTTTGCAGAATGTTCAACGGTGGCTGTCTTTAAGTCCAAATTTGCGTTTTCTTTAAATATTTTTATAGCAAAAGGGAGTCTGCTTCTTATAAATGGTCTTAACGTTGTTTTATTATTGGAAATCTCTTAGTGGTCTTGAAAACAGCACAGGTGCCCATTTGCTCAAATATTTCGTTACATGTAATCCAATATTTTATTGTTATTGGAGTCACGTAGGTGCTGACCTCGGGGGAGCGAAAGTGAAAGAGACTTTTTAGAACAGCAAACATTGGATATGTTTTTTTCTGCTCGTCACGTGTGGGAAATTAAAGAGAGTTTCCTGAATCCTGTCGGTACCAATAGAAAAGTCCGCGACCGTTATGATAATAAGTCGAATTTGTCTGTCCACCCCTCTGCCGTTCGGTCCTATTGGGACTGATTTCAGTTGTTTGACAGATGTTGAATCACACTGCCAATGAAGCTTATTTGATATATTATATTGTTCATATTTTTACCCCCAAAAATTCAAACAAGCTTTATTGATAGTGCGTTTCGGCACTGATTTCCTGAACAGGCTGCGATATCTTACATCTCTATTTTTTAGGAATACTTGCTGTGAATGATTTAATCGGACCGGGCACTGTCTTAGGAAGGCTTTTTGGCTAGACAATGTGTTCTGAGGATATTTTTCAAGTGCGGATAGTTTTGAACGACCCTGAAGATGATAGAATTATATTGATATTTCCGAATATTTCGAACTTTTTTTTAGAGATCTTAGTGAAGTTTTTGGGAAAAGAATAATAAGTTTGCAGGTTTTTAACGTATTCTGGGAAAACCCAGAATACGAACGCTATTATATTTTTATCTCGGTATAACGCTATTATATTTTTATACGAACGCTATATTTTTATCGTATTCAATAGTTAAGCTCAAATATCTTCGAAAAGAGTCGAAGTCAAGTTAACCGCGGCAAGTGCTGCCACAAAATGCCAGGGTATTATATCGGATGAACAAAAGCAAATATTAGGGAACGGGGAAGCTGTCCCCTCTCCCTCCTCTGCTTTGGAATCCGACCAGTCGGCTTTTTAAACGACACATTTTTCGCTGCTTTAGCCATTGTTTGCCTTTCATTTAGTATGCCCAAGGTTCGTTCTTGAGAACATTATTGCTTGACACATCCTCGAGACCGCATGCAAATTTTTGTATGGCTTATAAAGCCAGCCTTGAAAAGCAGGTCTACTTGGCACCCTCCCTCCAAGCTCCAATGTTCCTTATCAGAAGTGTCAATTGCGTCAAATTTCGTACCCATGCAGCTTATTGAATGGATATAGAAGCATTCCAGATGCGTGGGATCGGGTAGCCATCCATACATCATGCATGGACGGGGTCCAAAGCGCAGTCCCTGTTCAGACATGGCAATGGGAACGCACCAAGGTTTAGTGCTAGAAGAGCGCTGTGTCCACTTACCGAGCAGAGCGCGCCGGCCAGCAGGGCCCAGAGGACCAGAGCCGACCTCATGCTGTAGTGCTGGATGGTCGGAGCCGGCCACTGGCACGGCTGCAGCGCTTCTTATACGTCTCCGCCGGCGCACAGCTGCAGCTGTGGTGACCCCAGACGCCCTCGGAATTTCTGTCTGCTCTGGCTTACTAGGATGTGCTGCAGCTGTGGGTTAACCTTTGGTGTTGCGGCCTGCCTGGAGGTCACCAGTGGCTGTATGGGTGTTTTCCGACCGACCGCCCCCCTTGCCGTCTTGTTTGTTGCTGGGGTAATGTGCTACGGGACAGTCTATCGCCATGGGTGACGCGCAGCGGTACAGCCTATCAGTCCAGGTGAAGGCACTGCGGTGTAACCTGCCTGTTTAGGTGGTGTGCTGCGGTGCAGCCTACCTGTCCAAGTGGTATGCTGCGGTGCAGCCTATCTGTCCAAGTGATGTGCTGCGGTGCAGCGTCTGAGACAGCCGCCTGTTTCGGTCGGCGTTGCGGTGTGTGTGACAGTGATGGAATGAAATCGATCTGCCCATTGAATTAAGTTTTCTCCCCCAATAGAGCCATGAACGTCTTAAACGCTACCTCCTGGCTACTCCTTTTCTTGTCAGGAATAGATTCGGCCCCGTAAAATATCGAAATTTACCCGTTTGGGTTTAGTTCGAGGTGAGAACGACTTGTAGGCTAAACCCTAGTTTGGAAAATATAAAATTTAAAAATTATGAAAATTTTGGGAAAGGTCATGTCAAATATGGTTACAATGTTTCACATTTTAGATTCTGCATGATTTTTCTCATTTTCAAAAAAGTTGTACGTAACGGAGAGAGTGTTAAGAAGAAATGATTCCGTTTTTTGGGACACTTCTTCGAATGTCAGATGCGGTGCCCTTTTACTCTTCAAACGCAGTGACGGATCCAAGGGGGCCCAGGGGCCCGGCCCCTCCCCCTTAGCTCCGAAGCGCCTCAGCATAGCTTAGCTTAGCTTAGCATAGCATAGCTTAGCAATATGAGCGGCGCGCCTGTACCCATTTCGTGCGCCAAGGTGGTAGATACCACTTATTCCACTTGAATTAACACATAGTCCTTAAAACCATGGCAAAGCGCCCCTGCCCAAACACTAGACGCCGTTACTGGTCTTTTGCGCCCCAGTAACATGTTGAAGATGAAATTTAGAAAGCTAACAAAAGCGCCCCGGCAAAGAAAAGGCGCCACTAGATAGCAAGATTGCGCCATGGGGAACTAATGCACCCTGAGTAGCCTAGGCGCCCCCTGGATGAAGCGCCCCTGGGTAGCCTAGGCGCCCCCTCGATGAAGTGCCCTACGGATATCATATGCGCCCTTGGCTAGGAAAGGCGCCCCTGAGCAGCAAAGACAAATCTTGGTAACATAGGTGCCCTGGACAGCATAAGCGCCCCTTAGAAATAGGCGCTTTAGGAAAATAAAATGCTCACCTTGGGTAGAAAAAGGCGCCCTTTGATAGCCTAGGCGCCCACTGGAAAAGCGCCCTACGGATTTCATATGCACCCTTGGATAGCAAAGGCGCCCTTGGACAGCAAAGACAATCCTGGATAACACTAGTGCTCCTGAATCAAAATCAATCCTGAATCAAAAGGCGCTCCTGGGTAGCAAAGGCGCCCCTAGGAAGGCACCCCTTCGATAGAAAAGCCGCCTTTGGATAGTTTAGGTGCCCCCTGGATAAACTAGATGCCCGAGAAGAAAAACGAGCGCCCCACTGGGAAGTACAGGCTCCCTCTGTATAACATAGATGTCCCTTATCCACCTTCAGCTGCCCTGGATTGGAGCAGCGCCCCACAAGAGCAAAGGCGCCTCTGGACAAAAAGCCGCCTCCGGGTATCGAAGGCGCTCCTAGATAACTTATGCGCCCCTTAGATAGAAATAAGCGCTCCAGGAAAGCAAAATGCGCCCCTTGGTTAGGAAAGGTGTCCTTGGATAGCAAAGGCGTCCCTGGATAGCAAAGGCAAATCTGTGAAACATAGGTGCCCTGGACAGAATAGGAGCCCCTTAGATGCAATAGGCACTTCAGGAAAATAAATGCAACCCTTGGATAGAAAAAAGTGCCCTTTGATAGTCCAGGCGCCCACTGGATAAAGCGCCCACAGATATCATATGCACTTTTGGATAGCAAAGGCGCCACTGGACAGCAAAGACAACCCTGGATAACACAAGTGTTTTGGACAGCAAAGGTGCTTCTGGATAGAAAAGGCGCCCCTAGGAAGGCACCCCTTCGATAGTAAAGGCGCCTTTGGATAGCCTAGGCGCCCCCTGTTTGCCCTGTTTGCCCTGTAGCCCTGTTTGCTATTATGATAAATGACATTGTAGACGTTCTTCCTACAACCATAAAATGTGCCTTATTTGTAGATGATTTCACTATTTGGACAACAACCTCTACTACAAGTGCCGCTGCTAGGCAACTACAGCTTGCGCTCGACCGCCTAGAGCGCTGGAGTGTCGAGAACGGGCTAAGGTTCTCGTTGCCCAAAACTAAATGTATGCACTTCTGTAACCGCAGGCGTCCATGTGACGATCCAGTTCTTACTCTCTACGGCCAGCGTGTGAAAGTAGCAGATAGCGTTAGGTTCCTTGGGGTCATTCTTGACCGCCGTATGAGCTATGTCCGCCACTTTCAGGACCTAAGAGAGAGGTGTTTCAAGTCACTGAATATTCTTAAAATCTTGACGAGAATGAAGTTCGGAGCCGACCGTGCAACTCTGTTGATGCTATACAGGTCTCTCATCAGGTCAAAGATCGAGTACGGCTGCGTTGCATATGACTCGGCGTCTGAAACAGCGAAGCGTATGCTGGACACTGTTCATCACCACGCAATCAGAATTATTATCGGAGCTTTTAGGACCTCACCAGTTAGCAGTATGCTCGTAGACATAAACGAAATGCCTCTAGATCTTCGTCGGAAGATATTGTCCATGCGATATGCCGTGAAACTTAAACAACATACAACACATCCTACATATCAGACATTCTTCGGGGACACCCACCTCCGTCTAGTTGAAAGTGGGTCGCGTGCTGCGGCTCGCCACCCGGGAGTCAGAGTTCGCGCCCTATTAGCGGAGGCTTATATTAGCACAGACCTTGTTGAACCATACGACCTGCCTGCTATCAATCCATGGCTGATCTCGAAAGCTAACACAAACACAGACTTGCTCGAGCGTTGTAGAGACTCGTCTCCTGAAACAATGCGCCAGCTTTTCATGGAACTCTGCTCGGATATGTATGAAAGCCATATTCACTTCTACACGGACGGTTCAAAATGTGACAGTGGTACGGGATGTGCGTATGTTTGTGGCCGCACTGAAAAATGTTTTAGCCTACCCCAGGAAGCATCTGTTTTTACCTCGGAACTGTATGCCATCTTTCGTTGCCTGGATGAGATATCCAAACGAAGGGCAAGAAAGTTCGTGGTCTTCACGGACTCACTGTCCTCTCTACAGGCATTGGAGTCCTTTTACTTCCACAGTACATCATCTTCTTATCTCCTGACCCTCATAAGACAGAAATTGCACAACCTAGGGCAGAAAGGAAAAACTGTGGAGATTGTTTGGGTGCCAAGCCATTGCGGTATAGGCGGGAACGAACGGGCGGACAGGCTTGCAAAGTCCGCGGGTGAACGCGCTTCTCTCCTGGGCCTCCGTGTTCCGTTCTTTGACCTATATGGTCTTACCAAAGACTTTGCTATTCGTGTCTGGCAGAGCAGGTGGGATGGTGATCCCAAAGGAGTCAAGCTTAGAGGCCTTAAACCAAAGCTAGGGGTGTGGAAATCCAGCAGTGCGGGCTGCAGAAGAGAGGAGGTTATCCTCTCCCGCCTGCGGATCGGCCACACCCACGCCACACACTCCTTCCGCTTGGGTGGCGGCGATCCGCCAAGGTGTTCACGATGCGGAGAGCCGCTTAGTGTTAAGCATGTTCTTGCAGACTGCCAGGATTTTGAGGTGGAAAGACTGCGGCATCTTGGAGGATCGCCATCACTGCATTCTCTTTTGGGACAAAATCGAACCGTGGAGCTCTCCGACATAATATCGTTTCTAAGAAGTGTTGACTTCAACGTAATTTACTCGCCGACATAGACATATAACGTGAACCAGTATCTTTTGACCCTCGATTCACACATGTCACTCTACAAGTACAGCACCTTTCAAGACACAGTGACCTATCTTACTACCTAACTCGAAAAGTCTCGTTATATATCTACATATCTTTCCTCTGTGTGCAATATGTTAAGTTATGGGCGCAATATGACCACTGCAGTCGACGCGCCCTTAAACCCCAACTATGATGATGAGGCGCCCCTAGATAAACTAGGTGCCTGAGAAGGAAAATGAGCGCCCCATTGGAAAGTACAGGCAGAGCAAAAACGTTGCTAAATGAAAATGTTCAGAGCTAGCTGACTAGCCAAGCTTATACTTTTTGGCTTGTTCCGCCTCGGATGTAGCATAAAGTGCACAGATGTAACCCCCCACCCCTACAGTAATAGGCCTACAGCTCTCTGGACATTAGCCGTCATTTAGTTACTTTCATTTACAAATGGAAATCACGCTTGGGCTCTTGAGCCGTGCTGATCGATAATCTCCTCCCGAAATAGCGTGTTGGGCACGCTGGCCCTGCTATGCTGGACTATTGCGAGTGCATCGAAGATTGAAGTTCTTTTACGCGGAGCAAGGGCTTCTCTGTGCAAAGTTGGATATTTTATTCCGAAGTTCTACGACTAGCGTCTGTGACTAGAATAGTACGTTTGCGCACCGTTGCTGTGGCTTGTATGCAAATGATTGTATCCTGTATTGTGTATGTTGGTCGAGTAATAATTAAGGACTAGTACAATGTTTCATAATAGACGTGGGCGGCGATGAGAAGTAGCATTCTGCGGAGTATTCACAGCTAAAGTAAAAGAGCCGGAGTCTGCCCTGCTCCAGTGCTATGGCAACGGACCAGAGTCTCAGCAGGCAAAGTCTGCAGCTGGGACCGCATACCAAGCGTGGTGCAGTGAGGATGCTACAGTTTGAGCTTATTGCGACACGAGCTTCAATGGGTTGCTGCGTGTTTATTTATGAATTACAACATTGCATTTTATGAAACAAGCCACTGCGTGGCTTGTTTCGTAAAATTTGTGTTTGCATACCGAAACCGGAATGAGTGATAACATTCATTCAACTGTAGAAATGCTCCTCTTCTGTTCAAATAAATAAATCAAGAGACACACATACACACAAACAGTGATAGGTACTATCCGAATTCATAGCCAGTTTATAGCCAGTGTTCGCCGGGAAGCCTCTGCCGAAGCCTCTCTGGAGACGTTGGATAAGGCTGTCCATTACATCAGTGAAGCTCTACTGCCGGCGCCGGTAACCCACCAGAACGCGCTGGTAACGCAGGGGCCGGCTGGCAGCCCGCACCTGGTCCTCCACCTCCACATCGTCGTCGTCGTCGTCATCGTCGTCGACCTCAACGCGAACCAGCTGTCTGGGGGCCGAGTACTGGTACTGGACCTCGGCACGTGCGGCCGCCGACGCGTCGGTGGGCGGCACCGACGGCGTGGGGTACTCGGTCGGCACCGGCGTCGGCAGAGCGTCGCTCTCGGCCTGGAAGCCGTGCTCGTCGGCGACGTACCTGACGACGACGTCCAGGCCCTCGGGTGAGATGAAGCTGTAGGAGCCGGCGACGGCGCCGTCGGAGCCCGCCTCCTGCCGCGAGATGTCGTCGTCGGAGACGAAGCGGAAGCTGTAGCTGCCGTCGTCGGCGGAGCTCTGGTGGGAGGACTCAGTAACACGAGCCAGGCCAGGGGAGGACCGGACGGCTGCGACAGGGGCCGGGGCGGCGTAGGACCGCGACGGAGCGGCGGCGCAGGAGGCCACGGCAACGGCGAGCACCAACAACTGCATGGTGTGGCTGGAAGGCGGCGTGGAGTGGAAAAGATGCTGCTGGCTTGACAGCTTGAGATGATTGGTGACTGAGGACGGCACGGCTGGGGTTTTATAGTGGGTTCAGAGGTGACCAGTACTGGGCCGGGGTCGACTGGTGTCCCATCCACACACCCGTGCCGGCAGATGCTCCTATTTAATTTCGATAAGGGAAGGAGCTCAGTGTCAGCCGCTCGTGTCTCACCTAGAGCAGAGCACGGCTTTGTACTTTGTTCGGGATAGCTGCTCTGGCGGTGTTGTAAAATTTAGTAGATTTGACACAGGTTGTCTGTGTGAAATAGTTCCGGATCGTCGAATTACAATCGGCTCAATTCGTTCGTGAGGGATGATAGTCCCTGGATTAAATAGCCCTGTTATGCTCTCTAGTCTAAATGAGGACGAGTCACCGGGGCCAGATACTGTCAGGGTCATTGTCAGGATTCCTGTTTGGACCAGTCGTGAGGACACCACTACCGAGTTGTGAAACGTTGTCGTTAATGATGCGTGACTGCGTGGAGATCTGGGTTTGAGAGCAGTCCCCAGTCTTTGGACATTTGTAGTCGCCACCCGACAGCCCGTTCTTGTTCTATGCGGCTTTGTGGAAAATGGACCTTGGTTCTGACTTTATATTCTTTCTTTGTCTGTTTGAGATAATATGCAGCTCCTCATCCACATTTTAATTATTTCTCTCGCATTATATGCCTCATACAAACATTTCAATGGAATGAAGCGAGCTTTAATAATGGTTCCTGCAAGATTACGACAAACTAATGACATTTTGTGCGGCGCCAGCTAATAGGGATCACTTTGAAGGTGGTTGATAGTTTTGTTCTTTGCATCCAGCAGTCTGTAAATTGGCAGTCGGAATATCTTAGATTTTAGATAGATTTTTCATTTTAATCACAATCCTTCTTTTATTTGAAATTTATTTTCAGTCACCCTCACTTTGCAAAGTGAATCACATGGAATCGCTTAGAAACACATTTGGCCATGTGATTCTAAGACTATTGTATTCGTGATGGTACAATTTTTATTTCAGTATGGAGCACGTTGTCTAAGTATATTTACTATCCATCCATACACATATATATTGACCAGTGGCGGCGGAAAAGGGGGGACAGGGGGGACAGTTGCCCCCCAAATTATCAGCGGGGCCCCTGGAAAAAATACGCAATTTTAGCTTGGTTCTTTTCTGAATTTTCATGAATGACCTGACTGGACCCTCAACAGTTTCTCGGTCTGAACAGTGTCCGAGCTTTATCTCAGGGGCCCCCTGAGAATGGGCTCAGGGCCCCCCTCTAGCTTGGGCTCGGGGGCCCTCTAGCTTGGTCTATAGGGGCCCCCAAGCTTAGCCTAAAGGGGTCCCCCGAGTCTGGTCTCAGGGGCCCAGAGCTTAGTCTAAGGGGCCCCTGAGCCTGGTTTCAGGGCCCCCACTCTTGGTCTCAGGGAGCCCCCAAGCTGTATCCCGCCCCCTCCCCGAGCTTGGTCTCAGTGTGCGTTAGTGGCCCCCCTGATTGTAAATACATTGTTAGTCGTCTGCTGAGTGTGGTGGTTGTTTTCCCAATGTATCCACTACTTGGCTGGAGCGCACAGTCTCCTATGTTGCATTTATAGTAGTAGATGACATTGGTCTGTTTGATTGGTGTCTGGTCTTGTGTTGGGTTGTTTTTCATGATGAGAGATGATGTTTTTGGTGATTTGTAGTAGATGTTAAGCGATATGGTGTCATTGGGGTGTCTGAGTTTGCAGTTTCTGTGGATGATTGTCTTGAGTGCCTTTTCGTCAGCCTTGTATCCTGGTGACATGGTGTTTTTATAGAACAGGTTATGTTTAGTGCCATTATTTTCTGTGGTGTCTGCTGTGTGGTTGTTATTATCATTTATTTCTGGTGTGCCATTATTAATCTGTGGTTTCTGCTGTGGGTGTGTTCGGTCTTACTTTCATGTATTTAACTAGCGTGTGTTTGGTTATGGTGTCGATATGATATCTTTATATGTTTGGTTATGGTGTCGAATTGAGTCGATCATACAGTTAGAATACAATGGACACCTAATTTTTGTGCCATAGCGGCTGACAGAGACGAGCCGTAGAAAAATGTTCAACACCATCGGAATACCTTCGTCGAGCCCGATCGGATGATTTGTTTTATGGATCTTGTCTAGTCAAGTTCTAAAATTGACCTCATTTTACGTAGGATCTTGTCAAAGTCAATATGGTAAACATGAATGTTATTCAAACTGCAGTGGCAAGCCAATCACGATGACCTCAAAATAAGTAATCCATCGCTCTTCTCAGCGAAGTTATCGAAGTTATCCAGTTGCCCCATGTATTTCTAACGGAAAGATCATGGTCCTGACCTGACTCCAGGTAATCGATATGAAAATCTCGCTACAAAAAATTATTGTGCTCGGCCAACTTACTATGTGATATTAATCTAAGATCGATGGGTTAAGATTTGTATCACTGCTGCACCTCCAAAAATTTTTCGACGTTCGTCCACTTGACCTGGACCGGCAACCTGACCTGATATGACCCGGACCTAAAGTTTTGCTATACGAACATGGCCTACAGGCAGCACATGTACACTAAATGTACTGTAGGCACTGATATTTTTTGGGGGGAGGAGGTAGCCAAGAGGCCCACGTGCCCCCTTCTATCCATCGCTGAATATGTCGATATCTACAATAAGCACATAATGCTTATGCTAACTTAAGGTTCAAGAGCCGACACAGATAATTGTAGCGACATCTTTTTTCTCGGAAGGACCTACCAAGAAAGTCTATAGATGTAGTTTCGAAACAGTTTTTCCGCTTTTAAATAGATGGCAGCAAAATCTTGTGGAGTGTTTCCAGGGAAAATGATGATGCTGCTGTAAGAAATGATAAAATGTTTAGGTAGGTAGGTACG
Organism: Lepas anatifera; assembly: GCA_034440635.1. Taxonomy (NCBI): domain Eukaryota; kingdom Metazoa; phylum Arthropoda; class Thecostraca; family Lepadidae; genus Lepas; species Lepas anatifera. The sequence goes on from JAOTON010001277.1 coordinate 24,484, forward strand.
TATTTCTCCATCCCCGCCTACTCAAATCTTTACGGCAACACCATTCAGAAAATAGGGTAAAAGAGCAATAACCAGACCAAGAGAACGGTAAATGAATTAAGCAGAAGTAATTTTCCCAACCCGATTGAAGAAAATAATAAATAAATTTGATTTAATTAACCATGCCCCTACCCTAGTTGATAACCTACGTAGTAAATGCTACAGAATATTTACTCAGCGGCGTTTATGAAATTCACCAACCAATCAGAGCGCGATTTCGGGTGAGCTACGTATTATTAACTAACGTAGTTAGTACTGAGGACCCGTATTTACTGAGCAGCGTTTTATGAAATTGTTTAGTAAATACTAGCTAGCTACGTAGTATTTACTCAATAGAACGTTTATGAAATTGGTCTCAGTTTTCGATACAATTCGTCCCATCTCCAAGCTCTGCATGTGGAAGCCTCAGGGCATGTTCTGCTCATTACTTACTCCATGCACTGTCCAAGATACAATAACAAAAGGCTGACTTTATTAGGGGACTTTGCGCAAATCACAAACGAAAACGTGTCTACGTGGAATATCTCTGAAAACTTAAATTGATCTTTCACGGCCAAAACTTATAAGAGACAAGGTCGAGACTTGTAGCACGGCGTGTCTTCAGGTATATGAGAAACACTGAAATATTTGATGTTCAAAATTGAAATCTCTCAGTGATCGGGCGGCGCGGTGTGGCGGCCCAAATAAGTCATGTGGTCGCGGAGGGTGCTCCTCCTAGGTGGGCGAAATACTTCTTGTAAGATTTGTGTATCACGAAAAGCGCTTAGATTAAGCACATGTGCTTTTGCGCTAATCTTGTCATATTCATGTTATGTAGCTTGTTGTTTGAGAAAATAAATGTCTATGTTTCCGGATCGACCCTCGGCGCCCCCTGGAATGGTCACGACAACCTCTAGAAGGTCAATGGCGCCCCTGAAATGTCGCTTCCCACCCTCCCCCTCCCACAGGATGCAAAAATCGGCGCCCACCTCATAGGTTTTGCCGGTCAAAAGTGCCCCCCCGGGAAGCTGACCCCGCCCCCCGATCGGCAATCCTATATCCGCGTATGACGCAAACCTCTTCCCGCCCACTCCAGTTGTTACCACCTGCAGCAGACATGAAAACGCACATATGCATTGAAGTGAATGTATTGGAGTTCCCTGAGTTTACTACAAGAAAATCTATATGCGGGTATACTGGAGAAAGCGAGTTGGTATGTGCAGAACACAGAGTGAGAGTATGTATGTCTGTGTATGTGTATGGGTGTGTGGGTTGTGTGTGTTGTTTTTTGTGTGTGTGTGTGTGTGTGTGTGTGTGTGTGGTGTGGTCTCTGCAAAAAAAAAACAAAAGACAATGTTACAATAGCAGCCAACAGCCCCTCGAGACCAGCACCAACTTGAAGCCATCAAACCATCACCCCATATGCAACTCATGAAAGAGTGGGCATTGGAAAGCATTAAGCATGCAACCACCATGGTTAAATTACTGGTCCAGCATGCAGTCCTGCATTAGATCCCCAATTACCAAATTATTCCGCTCTGCAGGTGATGTTCAGTACATATAACAGGCCAGCAGGATTTCACTCAAGTCATTGTTACACCTGGAAAAGAAAACAGTCCGTTAGGAGTCGCAACACCAGTGCCTACTCAAACCTCTTCCCGCCCGCTCCAGTGCCTACTCAAACCTCTTCCCGCCCGCTCCAGTGCCTACTCAAACCTCTTCCCGCCCGCTCCAGTGCCTACTCAAACCTCTTCCCGCCCGCTCCAGTGCCTACTCAAACGTCCTCAAGGCTCCTTCAAGCTCATCTCAAACCTGTTCAAATCTCCGCTCAAAGGAGAGGTGATTTTTCGGAAGACAGAGGAGCACATTTGGGGCCCCTTGCCACCCCCTCTCTGTGTCCGCCAGTGACGCTGACCAGCCGCCGCGGAGTCCACAGCGCCTCGGGAGGCGGCGGCTGGTCAGCTGATTACGACCCGCGCAGGACAGAGGCAGGGGATATGCACAGGGGAGCGACAGCAGGGAGACAACCGGGCCGAGCCGGCGGTCGCAGAAAGCAGCTGTGTCCAAACGTACCACACGCCCCTGTTCATACCTGTGTCGGATCGAGTCACACGCCTGTGGTTCATGGCTGTGTCGTATCGTGCCCTACACTGTGTTTCCTACATGTGTCGGATCGAGTCACACGCATGTGGTTCGTGGCTGTGTCGTATCGACCCCTACACTGTGTTCCTTACATGTGTCGGATCGAGTCACACGCATGTGGTTCGTGGCTGTGTCGTATCGTGCCCTACACTGTGTTTCCTACATGTGTCGGATCGAGTCACACGCATGTGGTTCGTGGCTGTGTCGTATCGTGCCCTACACTGTGTTTCCTACATGTGTCGGATCGAGTCACACGCATGTGGTTCGTGGCTGTGTCGTATCGTGCCCTACACTGTGTTTCCTACATGTGTCGGATCGAGTCACACGCATGTGGTTCGTGGCTGTGTCGTATGTGCCCTGGAGGGTGGTGGCGCGTGGTGGGGGGGATGTGGTTGGGCGCCGATAGAGCAAAAGTAAGGTACCAATGATTCATCAAGCAATCAGCAGAAATATGTGGGCGCCTATAGTGAAGTGTGGGGGCACCAATGGAGCGAAAGAAAATTACCAATGTGTACCATGGGTGCCGCCAGACAGAGCGGTTTGTCGAAATATGGGGGCGCTCCCGATGAGTCCACGGCTGGAAATGAAGGCGCCGGTGGAGCAAAGAACAGGCACCAATGATTCATTATGGGAGCGCCAGTGATACAGAACGATGTGTCAAAAGATGGTGGAAAAAGGCGGGGAAGGCGCCCATAAAGCTAAAAGCAGACAACAATAATGCATCATAAGAGTGGGGCTCGGGTGGTATAGGAGGGGCTGTTGAAAGGTGAAGACCCCCTCAATGGGGCATGGGGGCACCGTTTGATATTAAAAAAGAAACGCACCAATTATGCACCATGGGGGCGCCAGAGGTAAAGAGCGGGTCCAAAAAGCAGGGGGTGCCCACAGTGAAGCGTGGGGGCGCCGCGCCGGTGGAGTGCACAGAAGACACCAATGATGCCCAATGGGGATGCCGGTGGTACATGCAGGGTTTCAGCACATGGGGCGCCCACAGTGACGCGTGGCGGCGCCGTTGAAGTAAAAACGAGACATCAATGCTGCACCATGGGGGCGCCCGTAGTGAGGATTGGGGCGCCAATAGTTTATAGCGGGATGCCAAGAAGTGGGAGAGCCCACGATGAGGCTTGGGAGCGCCGGTGGAGTGAAACGAAAGCACCAATGATGCACCATGGGGGCGCCAATGGCATAGAGCGGATTGTTAGAAGGTGGGGGCGCCCGTAGTGGGGAGTGGGGATCCAGTAGTACATAGCGGGGAGAGAGAGTGGGGGCTCACTGGTATAAAATGGGCTGGTAAAGGTGAAGATCCCCTCAGTGAGGCATGGGGGCGCCATTTGAGCAAAAAGGCACCGATGATGTACCACGGGGGCGCCAATGGTGAAGATTGGCTCTAAAGCAAAGGCGCCCACGGTGAAGCGTGGGGCGCCAGTGGAGTGCACAGAAGACATCAATGCTGCACCTTGGAGGCGCCAGTGATATAGAACGGATTTTTAGAAGATGGGGGGCGCCTGTAGTAAAGAGTGGGGCGCCGGTAGTATATAGCGGAATGTCAAGAGGTGGAAGAGGCTTGGGGGGCGCCGTTGGAGTGAACGAAGGCACCATTGATGCCCAATGGGAGCACCGGTGGTACATGCGGGGTTCCAAAAGATGAGGCGGCCACAATGAGCGTGGGGGCGCCGTTGGAGAGAAACGAGACATCAATGCTGCACCATGGGGCGCCACTGGTATAGAGCGGATTGTTAGAAGGTGGGGGCGCCCGTAGTGGGGAGTGGGGAGAGAGAGTGGGGGCTCCACTGGTATAAAACAGGCTGGTAAAGGGTGAAGGCCTCCTCATTGAGGCACGGGGGCGCCATTTGGGCAAAAAGGCACCAAAGATGTACCACGGGGGCGCCAATGGTAAAGAGCGGCTCTAAAAAGCAGAGGCGCCCACGGTGAAGCGTGAGGCGCCGGTGAAGTACACAGAAGACACCAATGATGCCCAATGGGGGCGCCGGCGGTACATGAGGGTTCCAAAAGGTGGGGCGCCCACAGTGACGCGTGGGGGCGCCGTTGGAGCAAAAACGATACATCAATGCTGCACCATGGAGGCGCCAGTGGTATAGAGCGGATTTTCCGGAGGTGGAGGCGCACGTAGTGAGGGTTGGGGCGCCAATAGTTTATGGCGGGATGCTAAGAAGTGGGAGAGCCCACGATGAGGCTTGGGGACGCCGGTGGAGTGAAACGAAGGCACCAATGATGCCCAATGGGGGGCGCCGGTGGTACATTCGTGGTTCCAAAAGATGGGGCGCCCACAGTGACGCGTGGGGGCGCCGCTGGAGCAAAAACGAGACATCAATGCTGCACCATGGAGGCGCCAGTGATATAGAACGGATTTCTAGAAGATGTGGGCGCCCGTACGGAAGAGTGGGGCGCCGGTAATATGTAGCGGGATTTCAAGAGGTGGAAGAGGCTTGGGGGCGTCGGCGGAATGAAATAAGGGCAACAATGATGCACCATGGGGGCGCCAGTGATACAGGGCAGGTTGTCAAAATGTGATATTTGCATGCAGCGGAATTACCAGGGGGCGCCAGTATTTCCATTTGGCATGCAAATATGGAGCAAACGGAGGCGGCCCCCGGGGGGCGCCTTAGCGCCGAGGGGACGCCTTACCGGCGAGGGGGGTCGCGGCCCCCGCGGCCCCCTGGATCCGCCCCTGAACTGAAGGCTTAGTGCTTCATCGCTGCAACCGGGTGCCTTTTTCAGTATGTGCGCCCCACTTCCGAGAACGCTGCCCTCACCAACCGTCAGTCCTCCCCTCACCAACCGTCAGTCCTCCCCGCTCAGCAGATGAGCGCCTCTTTCTGATAACTTGGAACTTTATTTCAGTGTTCGAGCGCCTTATTTCCGAATTTTTATCCTCCATCTATTTTGGGCTCCTCCTGGATTGCAGAGGCGCCCCCTCAAGTGCAAAGGCACCCCTGGATAGAAAAGTGCGCCCCATGTTTGCAAAGGCGCTCCAAGGTAGCATATGCGCCCCTTAGATGAAAATAGGCACTCCAGGAAAGTAAAATGCTCCTTTTGGGTATCAAAGGCGCCCCGTAACAGCGAAGGCAACCCTAGATAACAAAGGTCCTCTGGACAGCATAGGTGCCATTGGATAAACTGGTGTCCGGAAGAGAAAAATAGCGCCTCATCGGAGACAAAAAGCACCCCAGGATAACGTAGGTGCATGTATTTCAATCATGTCTGTGATTGAAAAATGCACCTAGACAGCATATGCGCCCCTGGATAGAAAGACACCCTTGGGCAGTAACGGCGCCCTCGAATATGGCGCCCCTGGAAAGCAACAGTGCGCCCCTGTGGAGAAAAAAGCCGCCTCCTGAATAACCTAGGCACCGCCCCGAAATATCATAATATGCCCGTGGATAGAACAGACTGCCTTGAATAAAACAGCAGCCCTGGATAGTAAAGGCGCCCTTTGATAGCATAAGCCTTCTTTAGCAACAATATGGGCGCTACATGAGCTCAAGGTTCACGCGCACTGAGCCCAATAATAGAGCAATCAATCGATGCCAAAGCACTCCTTAAAGCATGGGCGCCAAACTTCCTAAGAAGTAAATGCGCCTCGGGGTAGCAAAGGCGACCCTCGACAGTGGTGTAGGTATTCCTGAATAACAGCAGCGTCCCTTGATAAGGATAGCCCCAAGATGGCACAGGTACCCTGCTGATAGGAAAAGCGCCCCTGAACATCAGAGGCACCCTCTGAATGAGGTGCCCATGGAGAGCATAAGGGCGCCCTATGTATAGCAAATTGCCGCCCCCTGGATAGCCTAAGCGCCCCTTGCATAGGGTAGGCGCCACTGGGTAGTATAGCTTACCTTGAATAAAAATACGCCCCTCAATACCAAGGTGAACCTGGATAAGAAAAAGCTCCCCTTGGACACTGGGTATCAAAGCCACCCCCGGAACAGCAAAGATGCCCCTGGATAGCTAGGTTGCGTCCATTGGGGAGCGAAGGCGCCCCTGGGTGGCACAGGTGCCTCATCGAAGCAAAAGCCCCTCCAGAGAGCATAGGTGTCCCTGATGAGAACAGGTACTCCTGGACAGCCCCTAAATGGCGTTGCATAATGTTACGACACCTATTATGACGTATGCTATTACATCAAAGTAAAGGTTATTCAGTGGTTAGATCAAGGTCACAGGTCAATTTTAAAGGTCACTGGCCTTGATGATCAAGGCTTGATCAAAGGTCATTGGTAAGCTTGGGCACAGCGATAGTTATAGCGTAAATTAGGCATAATATGTTGGGTTGTGCCGTAGTAGGTCAATGACCTTGAAGGACCTTGACCACAAAATTCCAGATATTGTTTAGAGCCTTCTTTTTAGCATCAGCCCTGTTCTGGAGTATTCGCGCCCCGTTCCGCCCCGTTGGGGGGTGCTTGAACACCCCTCGAGGTCTCCAAGTGGCACGTAAAAACGTCGGCGCGAAGCGACACAGTACTTGGCACACCTTATCATTTATTAATTCCGCATCTTTCCCTCAAAATTTAGGGTCGCCTCATCTCAGGGCAGGTCACCAGTGCAGGTCAAGTGACCTCACCCGAAAAAAATGTTTAAGTTGGCGTAAGTAAGAAAAGGGTGAATCTATCGAATTCAAACTTGTACCATATAATGGGGCCAAAAAGTACTAATAAATTTACTCCGGAATTTTTCCCATCGATGACCTAGGGACGGGTACGAATCATGACCTCTCCATTGAAAATGCATGGGGTAAAACGGAAATTTGCCGAAAAATTGCTCTATGTCTGCAGACGCCGCTTGGAATACCTTCGGATTCCCCAAATTATAGTATCCTAGGCCTCTTTGTCGGTTCATGTTGCAAGTTTAGACATGTTACCTCTGAGAGTTCATCTGGGGCTTCCTAAGCAGGTTTTAAGACTTTGGGTCAATTGCTTTGCAGGAAATATTGATAAAACCCGTATTTTTATACCATTTTTATTGCTATTGTGAGTTGATTGATATGCATACTGACTAAGCTAGGCTAGATGGTGACCTTGACCTAGCTTTAGGTCAGGCAATTTTTATGTTTTGACCTAGTAATGTCATATTATACGTTATTTGATGATTCGCCGTAACGAGAGGAAGTGAATAGTGCCTAAAAATGATTCTAGCTCAACTCTGGCAGACGCTAGAGTATAGAGACAAAGACATGTTGTAAGCTTTGTCTCGGGGAGGGACCCCAGTGCTGGTCACGGGAAAAATCCCCAATGGCCCCCAGGGGCCCTCAGGGAGTCAGGAAATGTGGCGTGGGTGGAATCCCGTAGGAGGGATTTTGGGTCTCCAAAATCAGCTGAGGGGCCCGTGCCAGTTAAGGAGGCCCAGATAAGGGCCCCCGACGAGCTCATTTGACCTCAGTGCCAACACAGCATTCTCAAGATCAGCGTGGGGTGCCTACCTATTTAAACGGTTTCTAAATAAACTTAGGGACCCAAAACTAACCCAGGAGTCCAATTTTCAACTCATGGGGCCCAGACACTCTGAGGGGACCCTGCAGCAGCTCAGAAGGCCCATAAAACTAATAGGGCCAGACTAGCTGGGTGCCTCGACGAACTAGTGCCCAGATACGCACAACGGGCCCCAAACAAGCTGAATGGATCTATATCAGTTAAACGAAAACGATACCAACCCAGGGGACCCTGACCAGCTTAAGAGACACTAATCCAGCTTGGGGCTCAGAGTTCAGAGCTCCAGCTTCTAGCTCAGAAGGCCCAGGACCTGTTGAGGGGGCCCTATATCAATAAAAGGGGGCCCGAAAAGCCTAATAGGCTTCAGCGGCGACATATAGGTTTCAAGTTCAGTGTGAGGGCCTGGTTATCTAAAGCGGTCCCAGATCAGCTGAGGGGACTCGATATAAACTCAGGGAAGTCACCAAAAACTCAGGCGCCGAGGCCCGCAGAGGTTCTGCGGCCTATTAGGCTCAGGGTCGCGTCAATCGGGTATTTCAGTATGGAGCCGTTAGCCAGGACAACTGTGATAAGTGGTGGTGGTGGATACGACACCTCAGTTTTCGCCATGACCGAAGATAACTGTATTATTTGCTCATCGTGCTTCAGTTAGTGTCAGTGGGTGCTTTCAGCGTTTTCTACCAAGGTACCAGTCGTTAGCTGGCCCGAAATATGCTTGATGGTAAACGTGAACATGTCCTCACTAAGAGGAAGCTTTCATGAAAATAAGCATTTACAAATCCTTTTTTAAACGCATTTTCATTGACACTGGTCGCCTTTTGGGGTGGTAAATTGGCCAGTGGCGTATCCAAGGGGGGGCACAAAGGCATTCCCCCAAACGGAAAAGCTCGGGGCAACACCAGGTTTTTGGCCCCCAAAGTGATCGACCTCCTTTTTTCCCCTACTCCTTTTTAGTTTATAAGCAAGCTTTTGGTGTTTCAACTCTCAACTTCAAACAGAACATAAGTTGATAAGATGTTCCCTGGCCTGTCCCCTCGAATCCGGAAATGTAAAAAAAACGCTGAAGATAATATATTCGGGCGCAGCCCTTCATCAGTATCATGGAATAAATATCAATAATTATCAGTCAGAGTATAGCCAGCCCTCCATAGTATAGCCACTGGCTATACTATGGAGGACTGGTTATACTCTGACTGGCTATTAGCCAGTCATAGTATAGCCAGCCTTGGATAGGAAGAAGTATCTCGAGCCCATATTTTTCACCCCGTGACGTTTTTTTGGCTTTTCGCCTCAAATACCCAAAATTCTACCGGCAAGTGATATTGGTAGCGCAGCTTTTTACTGCGTGAGGTTTTTTCAACTTTGGTTTGCCCCTCCCAAACCGACCGGCTAGATCCGCCACTGAAATTGGCGCCCCTCAGGTTCGGCGCCCCCAGGTTCGGCGCCCTCCGAGCCGCTCCCCCTTAACGAAATCCTAGATCCGTCACTGTTCAAACGTTGCACAAAATATTTAGCATATATATTGTTTCTTAAGGCATAGCGGACCGTTTTCTTTCCCGTATATGTATTCCTCAGGAATGCATTTTAGCGTATGAAAAGCAGCTGTAGGGGGAGTAGGGCGTTTCCCTGCTTCACTTGGCTTGTGCTGCTATAGCGGCTCTGCATCTATTCCTTGCCGCAGAATGTTATCTCACTGATGTGTTTGTTGGGACCACCATGGTGATACCAGACATTTACCTGTTTCGGCTGGAAATCAGGCCCATGGTTTTAGTTGGTTTTTAAGGGAATGTGACACCTTTACAATAGGTTTTGAGCTGGGATAGCCACCTGATCGAGCAAACCGAAAAATCTTCGGTTTGATATTTAATTTGTCGCAGAACTCGTCGTTTGCAGTGAAATAGTTTGTGTGGGGGAATGCGGCCCCAGCAGCGGCCCTGAGCGGCTCCTTGCTATCGTTGAACCGACGCCTCCAGTCGTTAGGTTCATAGGGAGCAGAGCTTGAGTAGTATCTGTGCGCCTTAACACGCACAGTGGAGAGAGGTCTGGCGTCAACGCGCAGTGCAGGGGTGTACTAAAGTGCCTCCTGTGATCTTCGAAACCAAGAGGTTTAGGAAAACGCCCGTTGGGGTGTGTGTGGGGTTGATGGTGATATACTTCATGGCGAAGTTTCATTGACCAAGGTCAATATGTTCAAGGTCAAACGAGGACGTAAATATCAAATCTTGGCCGTGCTGAAGACCTATCAGGAAATGCCGTGATTATGCTGAAAATAGCCGAAAGCTGTCTAGTGTCATAGAGGAAAGATCCCGCACAATATTCTCTGAAATTTTGAGGTAAAGGTCATTCAAGGCCAATGACCTATGACGTAACAATGGCATATTCCCACTAATGTACAATATAATTGGCACTATAGCGGCCTTGGGCGGGAAATGAGCATTTTACCTTGAAAAAGACCTTTGACCTTGCCCTGTGGCCTTGACCTTGAGTAGCTATAACTATGAAGTCATAATATACATCATTCTGAATATCTGACCGGAATAGTGGGGTCAATGACCTTGACCGTGTGGGTTGACCTTGACGTGTAGCCTGATTATATGACGTTACGACGTCACCACTCGGTCTATAGTGCAGGTGAACTGGTGCGACCGCATGATTGCAATGGTCTCAAAATATAGGTCTGACTTTAAAAGCCTATTGGTAAAAAAGTTATTGACTTATTTTCAAAATTCCCTCACAAATCGACGCGCTTATGAATTCTCTCAAATATGGCCGATTAGCGTTTTCTGGCGGCGAACGGTTCTCCGGCCACCTTGGAAAAATAGGTGGTGGCACTTTAGGACTCCCTCCACTGCGCGTGTTAAGTAATAGGCTTTTGAAGCACTGTTGCGCGGTGATGCAGGAGGCCTGAAAAGCGGGACGAAATTCATAGCTCAATAAACTATAATGATAAAACAGTGTTTTTGGGTTAAATTTGAAGCTCTTCATCAGGCGGCTCAAACAAGCACACCAAATTTTGTTTTTCCTCTTAACCCTCCTTTTGCTAGAGGGTCAATTCTACCTCCTCCTTAATTTTTCGCGATAGGAAAAAAACGGCTCGGTTTAGCGCAATGCCGCGTGGCAAGTGCGAACCAGAATCAATTTGATACATCTTGACGAAATTTCAATCTAAGGTCAGGTCAGGTCACTGAGTTATGATGTTATTTCTAAACCGATGTAAGGCAATGTTGGTTCTCAAAACAAGGTTGACAAAAGCTGGGAGTAACTCGGCTTCTAGAGGAGTTAGATCGAGTTTCTATACACCATTCGAAAGCTGCTGTAAAGGAAAATCTAGAGCGGACATCCATTCTGAGGTCAGGTCCATAACGAAGGCATCAGAGCACCCCTTGGCACCCATTGGGTGCGCTACTTTATACAGAGGCTATCGAGGGTTTATAACGGTTTTTACAGTGACTGTATCTTCATGAAATATTTACAGAGTCGCAAATCTGACCATACGACAAGCTGAAAAAAGGTAATAGTAAGGGAAACAATTCAGTTGACCCCGGTGCTCCGACCCGGGCGGTTGTGCGCGCTCGCTCCGCCAGGTCGTGCCGACAAACAGAGTGACAGTGCCCGACAAGTGCCTAGACAGTGGAAAGGTGGCCCTGGCATGCTAATGGGCAGTATCAGTGTTTTTTGGTGGCATTGCCATGTAACAGCGTGGTTGTAAATTTTGCATGGAATGTGGACTATGGAAGTGCTTATCTAGCCTTTCACCATTGTGGTTTTGACGAACTGGTTCCTAAATGAGGAGTGGAAGTAGCGTGGCTTTATGGGCGTAGTCTTTTCACACGTTTTTCACGCCCCTCAAATCGCCGATGCCGAACTGGAAAGTCAAGAGCCGAGGAGCGCCGCAGACGTCATTGCAACAGCGCACTCTCGCCACAGGGCCCCGCCCAGCCGAGGCCGGGCCACCGGCGCGGACCGGCCGCTCGCGGCCGTCCGGCTCCGGTCACGGTGCGGGGCCTGGCGGCAGGGGCGAGGAAAGCGCGGACCGGACGGGGGGACATCAGACCTCCGTTCGGGATATGATCGGGCGACTAGATAATCAAGATACGCCCGTCAACAGCCCCTTCCAAGAGACTGAGGATGTCCCGCGATTTGTCGCCGGAATCGACGCAGTCCTCTGGTGGGCCTACCTCAGAGCGCTCAGCTCAACCGGTGACGGAGGCAGTGTTGAACTCAACCATACTACGTATGGTTGAACTAATGAAGCGTGAAATGGCAGCCGAATTTGATACACTCAGAAACCAGCTCGACCAGCTCCACGGGCGTATTCAGGACCTGAAAAATCACATCGCCGCTAGAGACCTCGAGATAGACGAGCTGGAGCGGCAAGTCACAACGAAGGACGCCCGAATCTCAGACCTTGAGATTGAAGTGGACCAGCTCCAAGCGCAGGCCAGGAGAAAAACCTTGGTCTTTTCAGGAACGGCCGTCCCTCCCAAGCCCGCCGATCACTGGACAGAAAACGTGAAGGAAACAGTGGTTTCACTGCTTCAAAGGCTGCAAGTCAGAAGTGCCCGTGACAAAGGAAGACATAGACGATGCACGAAGATTAGGTAAAGGAAAGACCATCCTCGTTACTTTCAAGAGTGGCGGAAAAACATCCGTAAAGGACAGACTCTATGAGAACAGGTTTCATCTTCCGCCACCGAAACCAACTGGCAGCTCTACAGAGGCCGTCACACCAAAGCTCTTCGTAAGGGAGAATCTTTCTCCCTATAGACAGCTTGTCTATCAGGCGCTCGTCAAAGAAAAACTCGAGAAGAGAATCTACACGGTCTTCACTCGCAACGGTGAGGTTTTTTTGCAAGATAAGGGAGCATGACAAAAAGTTCCGAGTACATAGTTTGAACATGATACAGTCCGTGCTAAATGAGTGAAATTTATTAACTTTATGTGAATTTCAACGATGGTTTTCAGCTCATTCAGAAGACTGCACTGGATTGTCTTTCGACTCTCAATGCTCAAGCGATCTTTTTCTTTCATGGCTGGAAAAAGACTTCTTCACGAGGCCTTGTTGTCCCTAGATGTTTCCTGTTTAGACTCTGCGGCATTTTTGGCTGATGCGCACATTTTATGTGTCTGAATGTGTTAAGTATTTGGCGCTTTTGTAAAATCAGTGGCGTCTAGACCGGTGGAAAGTATGTTTGACTTGTCTTTCAGGGGATTGTTTTGGTGTTGTTTTCCAGTGTGCTGCTATTTTGGAATTTATTTCCAAGTGTTAAAATGATATGTCAGTTGAACACTTAACATGTAAACTCAAGCTTGTCGACCCATATGTTTCTGGCTCCAGAAGTGATACAATGCTGGATACATTTTGCCCCGTGCTGGGCACGCTCATGCCAGGTTCCCACGCCCCAGACACCGGAGCAGTTGCAGGGTGGCCTTGTCCTGCCCGGGTTTTGAGCAGGGCCATTCTGGTAGCTTGTGAGGTCGCACGTGAGGGAACTCGAGATAGCTAGAAAACTCACGACAATGTGGAGCTATATGGATATCATGCTGCTGCAGGTAGAGCAAAGAAAGGTAAACACGCTCTTTGCTCTTGATGTCCTACTCCATGGGTGACATAAGCATATGTTCTTTTAATTGTAGAGGCTTAGGTGATTAAAAAAAGACGGGATGTGCTTAATTACCTTAGGGGAACTCCCTTTAATATATTTTTCTTACAAGATATACATGGTCACCCGATCAAAGAGCAGAGATTTCGCAATACTTGGGGTTCGGATATTATTATAGCTGGTTATACAAGCAACGCCAGGGGTGTTGCAATTCTAACCAAAGATATTGACATCGAGTTCAAAGAGACGCACTTGGACAAGGGAGGAAATTTCATTATAAGGCCAAGATCAACCAAGACTTTGAAATTATTCTCGCCAATGTGTATGGACCAAACTCTGATGAGCCCAGTTTTTATGAAGATGTGGAACGAATCTGTAGCGAATTAAATGAATGCACCGATACCCACTTAATTATCGCGGGAGATTTTAATATTTCGTTGAATTTCGACTTAGATACGGTGAATTATGTAAGGCCCAATAACCCCAGATCCCGGGAAAGGCTGATGGAGACAATGGAAATCATGAATGTGTTCGATGTTTTTCGATACAGATACCCTGACACCAGGAAATATACGTGGAAAGTAGGCAGCCCCTCACGAAAACTTGCACGTCTTGATTTCTTTCTTATTTCCGAAATGCTGGAGCCTTACATTTCAGATGTAAATATCAGACCCGGTGATCGTTCGGACCACTCTATAGTCACATCAATCATACGATCATCCTCACAACAGAGAGGGAAGGGATATTTCCAAATGAACACGTCACTGCTGAAACATCCAGAATATGTTGAAAAGTAAATGAGATTATAAGCAACACTAAGATGATGTATTCACTGCCTGTTTATTCGGAATCGTTTGTGCCTGACCATCCAGAAGAGGCAGACATTGTGATAACTTGGCAGGAGTTTTGGGAAGTTCTTATATTGAATCTGCGAACTGAAACAATATCTTTTGCAATTCACAAAAGACGGAAAATGTATAACGAAGAGAATCAATTAAGCAGGTGATAATACACCAGATAGAGTGCATTGAACATGACCTAGTTACAGAAGAGCAGCATAATCAATTAGCAATTTGCAGAGAAAGACTAGAAAAAATACGGTTGATCAAGATAGAAGGAGTTATGACCAGGGCACGTATTAAATGGTACGAAAAAGGCGAGAAGCACTCCAGATACTTCTTAAGTCTTGAAAAGCGGAATTACATAAATCGGCTAATACTATCCTTACGGAAAACTGCAAATGACTTTATATCAGACCAGCAGGAGATATTGGAAACTTTAGTGAAACATTTTAAATCCCTCTTCGCGGAAGCTATAATCAATAATGAAGAGGCAGAGCGCTTCGTTGATAATATCAACATCAAAAAAGTACCGGAGGCGGAAAAGGCCGGATTACATGCCCCGATCTCATTAGATGAACTTTCGGCCACAGTCAAACAATTATCATGTAACCGAGCGCCTGGCACCGACGGATTTCCAAACGAGTTTTATAAAACTTTTTGGGACGAGATAAAAATGTTTTTCTTTCGTATGACAAATGAAAGCTGTAGCGCAACGAAGTCACCACGGACCTTAAAAGAGGGCATCCTAATTCTGATTCCAAAGCCTCACAAACCGAGAAATGAGATAAGCTCATACAGACCTATTACGCTGCTAAATACTAGCTACAAAATTATAGCCTCCACCATTGTGAATAGGGTAAAACGAGTTCTGTCGTTGATTGTTGGGCGAGAGCAGACTGGTTTTATGAAGGGAAGGTGTATCGCTGATAATACCAGGCTCATGATCTTATCCAGAATCTCAAAGCGGAGAAAAACACTGCCCCCTTCCTTAGTTTAGATATCAAGGACGCGTTTAATTCTGTTAGTTGGGATCTCGCTAGGTTAATTCTAAAAAAGAACTAATTTTCCCGAAAGTATTATCAACTGGTTTAATACTTTGTACGTTGGTTCATCCTCCAGAATAGTTTATAATGGACATATTTCAGAGAGCATAGAACTTCAAAGGTCATGTAGACAGGGAGACCCATTAAGTCCCTTGATTTTTCTTTTAGTAATTGGAGTTCTTCTTGAAGGCTTGAAGAAAAATCCCGACGTTAAGGGAGTGAGAATCAAATCCCGAGAATACAAAATTTCAGCTTATGCAGATGACACTCTATGTTTCTTGGACGGTAGTGTGAACAGTTGTAGGGCACTCTTCCACGATCTGGGTGTATTTGCTAAATTCTCAGGACTTGCACCCAATGTTACAAAAACCCAAGCCTTCTGGGCTGGGGAAGACACATTGGAACGTCAGCCCATTTGCCCAGAGCTTCAAATGAAGTGGTCAAAAAAGCTGACGGTATTAGGAATCGTGTTTTCAAACAAAGCAGAGGTGGAGTTTGAAAATTTTGAGGCCAGGCTAGCAAAGGTTAAAAGTATTATTCGGGGATGGAAAAGTCGAGGCCTTTCGCTCCAAGGGGAAGTAATTCTTATAAAAACTCTAATTTTATCTTTGTTTACTCATGTGTTCACAGCACTGCCAAGTCCTTCAGAAAGCTTTATTAACCCGCGCCCACCGGGGTCCGGCGCCACCTTCGCCCCACCGGGGGGGGCCATCGATGGCCCCCTCTAACTCCGAAAATATGGGCGTTAGCGCAAATCTGCAAGTGCAATAGAAAGCTCGCGTGAATTCAGTAAGAAATTACTTCGCATGTTTTAGTGCTCAGGTCAATGGTTTGACCTCAGAGGTCAAATTAGGTCAAGATCGGCTATTTTCACTCAAATATGCAATGATTAAGCAAACTGGGCATAACTCTTATGTCATTAGAGCTATTGAGGCCTGGTAAAGTACATTTGATAGCAAATTGCCAGTACTTTTCCGCTATGTGGAACGTAAAGACCTCCCGCCAGTGGTTTGACCGCCAGAGGTCACCTCGTGACCTAATATGACCTGAGGTCACGAAAGGTCAGAAAGTGACCTTGCCGTATATCAAATGAAAGCCAGTGACAAGACAAACACGATGGTGTTTGTTTCACCGTCTAGCTCAATTAGGTCAAAGTTATTGTTAAAATACTGTTTTTGACCTCTGGTGACCTGGATGACCTTGGAAAAGTCAAAGGGCAAATATGACCCTGGGATCCGTGAAGGAGTGTCCAAAAACGTTGTTCTGAGCAGTCTGAGTATTTGCAATCATTTTTGTGGCTTTTATATCATGAAACAACTTTTCCCATGCTTTTCCAATGGGAGAGGTCGCCTCGTGACCTGACCTCAGGGCACGAAATCGAAAAATCCCGGATATACACCTTGTAGACCCTGGAGGGGTTATGAAGTGTAGGAAGTTTCAAATTGATCGACTTTGAAATGTAGCTCTTACAGAGCTCTAAAGGTGAAGTGAGGTAACCTTGGTTGACCTCGTCTGTTGACCTAACCTTGGGTGCCCGGGATAAAAAATTTCAGGGATGATGGGAAAATGATGCAGTGAGAGGTAGAGCCCTCAACCGCGGCGCTGCGCCTCGTCGTTTTCTGCTATCCCGGAAAAACCTTAGGGGGCATCGATGGCCCCCGGTGGGGCGGGTTAAAGTGCTAAAAGCAAAACTTTTCCATTTCAATTGGAACGGCAAAACGGACAGGGTGAAGCGGAGTAGTTTATATCGGCCAACAGTGGCCGGTGGACTGGGAATGGTAGATATTCACCTGTATATCAAAGGGCTCAGAATAGGCTGGGTGAAAAGAGAGTTTTTAAGTAACCATGATTGGTGTATCCTCTTCAATGATACAATTGTGAAAAGAAAGTGTCTATGGGAGAGAAATGCTTCACCATTGAGAAAACTCTACAGTGCAATTTCAAATTTATTTTGGAAAGAGGTTTTCAATGCAATGGCAGACTTAAATGACGGTATGTTTCCAGAAACGAGTGAGTTGGGTCAGTATTCATTGTGGTTTTCTAATGCAACGAAGTTTAAAAATAGTGAGATTAGTACATGGAACAGGCGGGGTTTCAGGTATCTAAATGACGTCATAAATCCCAAAGGACAGTATAGGACTTTTGAAGAAATAAAACGATGGTATCAGATCCAAGCCACGTCACTGGATTACAGTGGTTTACTTAGAAGTCTGCCAAATGAGTGGAGAAAGCTGAACCCGAAACCAATACCAATGTATCCAAACATTCCTCCCAATATACACACCATATTAAGATGGCAAAGGGGCAACAGACATTTCTATACCCTTCTGCTTAGCAGAAAATATAGCGACGCTAGAAACACATGGGAAAGTACATGGGAAGTGGACTTTGGTACGATAGAATGGGGTCACATATACAACAGAAGTAAAACATCGACTATGTCGACAACATATCAAGCTGTTCAGTATAAAATATTAACGAAAACGATCGCTACAAAAAGAATGCTTAACCTAATGGGTTTATTAGAATGCCCCGTTTGCGATGAGTGTAGTCAGGTAGAAACACTAACACATAAGTTCTGGGGCTGCGCTAGGGTCCAAAACTTTTGGAAAGTTGTTGCACGTTTTCTTAAATCTTCCGGAATATGTCCTAATCTCGGGGAATTCACAAAACAGCAGATAATTCTAGGCTTTTGTGATTCGACGCTTATTGATCATGTTTTACTGATCGGCAAGTACATGATAGCGAAAAAGAAGTTTCTGTCGAAGGATGTTTTATTTCATAAACTTCTTGCGGATAAAAGCATGGAGAAAACCATTATGAAAAACCTAGACAAAGAGCGTGCTTATGAGGAGAAATGGGGGATAATTGATGTGTTGGTGATCAACAGTTTAGGCCCTACACGGTGGAAAGGTGTGGCACGTAGGAGGCGCTGTGCATACCGGTGCACTTCAGAGCGAACTATGCACGTATTCACCTGTGTGATACATTTTCTCAGCTGGATGGTATTGTCGACTTGTTCTGTGTTGTCCTGTACTATGACCAAGTGACTGCGCGCAATCTGTGAAGAAAAAGAAAAGTTCCATTTCAGAGTAAGCAACTCAGGCAGATAATAACAAAAAGTTCTCTCTGAGAAGAAAACTGTTGTCTTAGTGCATTTGGGAGTTGTTTTTTGGCTGACATAATTGTTTATCAGACGCGAGGCCATATATTCACAAATGTCATGCCTACTAATGTCTTATGTTTCTGCGATGTGTGCTGTGCTTTTTGTGCTTGCTGTAACTATGCCACCTGAAAAGCCAGTGAAAGAGAATGTTCTAGCAATGCTTTCTCATGCTATTACTATGTGCTATGCTTATAATACAAAAATAAACTGGAAAAAGGGAAACAATTCATCTGATTGATAATGTGATTTGATGATTGGATTTTCCCAGTTGTTAGCCGGCAAACATTGGAAGTGAAAAATGCATTCTCACCTCGTATTTATTAGCATTGGGAACGCATTTTGGGGAGCGTCGGGTATTAAAACATCATCAGAAGATAACCACTGTTAAACCTTAACAGCCGACAAACGCAACAAAATGTGCGACTAGTGACTTTCTTCAAAATCCAAAGGAGGTAGTATGTACAGCCGGTTCTATACTGATTGGCAGGTATTAGGCTGCGGTAGTTTTTGCAAAAATGTCTCTCAAGTGATGGTCCTTGCCGACACCATTGCTGCCTCACCTGCTGCGTTTTAACTGGATGCATGAACTGACGTGCGAAATACTACAAAAGGTCCAAAATTCGGGAGTAATTGAGAAAGGATACAGACAATCATCGGGATCGGCGAGGAAAGTTTTGTTGTCCATGATTTTCCAAGTTGACGTCTCATCCAGTTTGCAGGGTCCAAAATTTAAAGAGCTCGTCAAAATTCATTGCTAGAGACGAAATGTCTATGAGAAGAGTAATCTTTTTAAGATATTTCTTAAACGAACTGACACTTATACCTATCAATCACTGTGGAACCGGCTGTACATATATGACAGTGAGTTTTGACAGGGGATGGTGACAAAAGATTAACGGAAAATCGATTTAAAATAACATTTTACAAAGGGAAAGAAAGTGAGTCGAAGTTAAAATCTCAATTTTCTTATTCACGGCCTGATCTCGCTGTGCACTATAAACCATTGAACAACACGCTTTCGTTGCCTCAATTTACCCTCCTCCTTCTCAACTTTATTGCCTCCTTGAATTAAAGACCGTCCATCAATAACGTTGCGCATATTTTGTTATTTTTTTACCCCCTTCCCGCCATTTAAATGTGTCATTTGATTGGAGAAATGAAATAATACGCGTCGATTGGTAGATACCGCGCGCGTCATTGCCACAACCCCCGCCTACTACGGGTAGAACATGCGCTCACTAAAACTGGCATAACTTTTTTCGGCCGTCGGTTGCCGACCTACGGATTCCGCCAATGTAAAGAAAACACTTTCCAAAATACCTGGTATGATTTTCTAGCTGATACTGACTGTGCTTTTTGCCAGCCTAAGGAAATATGATGTTTGTTATAAATTTTAGTTCCGAAACATATGTTTATTAAAACAAAGTCACTGCATTCTTCGGAGCAGCTGGAACCGTATTTTTGTAACCAGAAGGTTGCAAACATCCCAAACTTTACGGTAGTATACGTTTTTTATGGATGGCGATGTGTGAGCACCCGTTATTAACGTTTTAGATCACGCTACTATTTCTGGCCAGATACCCGTATTTAGCGAGGCAGAATAAGTGTCAAGTATCAGCTCCTGTGAAACCAATGTGGTACGCTAGAGGGAGGAAATAATTATGGTTTTCCGGGTTACAAACAATCCTCAAACTTATCGCATACATTTTATATCAATTCTAGAAAGTCATTTTTGGCATTTTCGTCCCGTTTTTTAGGCCCGCTGCATCACTGTGTGTTGCTCCGTAAAAAGGAGCTATGAGAGAAACGAAATAAGAAGCCGGGGTTTTTCGGGATGTTCTGCGCGAGTGTTAGTTCAGTTCAAATCCCATGAAGCATCCCTTTAAAGTACACCATTGTCAACTAAATTACCTGAATGGTAGATTAACCCGATTACCCAAATGATAAATAGTATCACAAAATTATGAGCTGCAGTAGGTGTAATTTTATCTTTGATTTGGACGGTTGGCCTAGTGTGAGCTGACCGGACGGAGACGTGTCTCTGGCAGGTGCTGAAGTCGGACCAGCTTCGACTGCAGCTACAGCACGGCAGGGCGTTTCAGGGCTTCCAGGAGGGACAGGTGACCTTCCGACCCACCTACAAGTACGACCCTGGTACCGACACCTGGGACTCGAGTGAGAAGGGCCGGGCGCCGGCCTGGTGCGATCGGGTGCTGTGGCGCGGACGCCGGATCGCGCTCCAGAACTACACCAGCCACCCATCGCTGCAGCTCAGCGACCACAAGCCGGTGTCGGCTCTCTTCCAGGCCGGGGTGAGGGTCTGCCGGGCGGCTGGGCTGACTGCTGGGATCGGTCCAGAATTTCGCCGGCCTAGCCGCGGCGATCGAGATGTCGCGTCTGCGCTGTAATTGGTCAGAGGTCGTAAGCTCTGCCAACTCGCCAACAAGGTCGATGGTAGAAACAGATTCAAGTTGGTGGCAGACTAATCTAGACATTGGCGGACGCGTGGGGCATTCTGGTCATGCCCCCCCCCCGAAAGCGCTGGAAGGGGGTCAAACTATCTGTTGGCCTACCAAAAGGTCGGAAATTTTTGAAAACAAAGTGTTTACACTAGATCTGCCGAGTAATTAAATATTCGCTCCCCCCCCATTCCCCAGGAGAGCCATCGTGTACTTGGAGAAGTAGCTTATACTATGTCGTCGAGCACCCGAATAGCACGTCCTCCCCCAACGAGGAGAGGCAGACATGGGTGCCCCTCCCAAAACTCGAGTCTGCGTCTGCCCCTGAATCTAGAGTGTGCTCATCACAGCGTGGGGAGTTGGAGCTCAGTCTGTCAACATGTTTTTGTTTTCAAAATTGTCACGTTCTTGTCAATAATCAACATTTGGTGCTAAACGTCAATATTTTTACTGATTTATATGTGGATTGAAATTGTTAGTGACACTCAAGAACATATTTCACCCCCTCCAGTTGGCGTTTTCACTGCTCCTGAGCAGTGAAGAGTTGGGTAATTTTTGTCACGCCGTTCTTAATTAGGGTCACGTTCTATTCATACTGAGGCCTTTTTAGTTATAAAATTAACGGGGAGTTTACTTCGTCAGGTAGTCTTTTTTACTGTAGTTGATCATCGGCGGCGCCATATTACGATGGTGCTCGGTAAGCCCCCTCCTCCCCCACGATTCACAGCGAAAATAGTGCAAACACCGGAAACAACACATACATATACCGGAACTTGCTAGCAAACGGTTAACGAAGAAGCGGTGTTCGCGATTGCCGTCTTGATAGTGTCCACTCATGCGCGTGCGACCGCAGAAGGCGGTCTCCGTTGTTATGAGCGTGTGTGACCGCTCGGGACCATTGCTGTGCCGCAGGTGAAGGTGATCGACCCGCTGAAGCAGCGGGCCGTGTATGAGGAGACGATGAAGGAGCTGGACAAGTTCGAGAACGACGGACTGCCGCAGGTCACCGTCGACACCACCGAGATCCTGTTCGGCGAGGTGCACTTCTACGAGAGCAAAACACAGACTCTGACCATCACCAACACCGGCAGGGTCAGAGAACAGGGTCCGCTGCTCCGGGGGCCAGCGTTGGCTGGCGTGTGCAGAAGCGGCGAGAGCTCTCCGAGTAAACTTGTTCAAGTGTTTCCTAATCATGGAGCAATTTGAAGCACTGTTTTTGACTAAGTTTTCATTTTTGGTCATAAGCTGTGAGTAGAATAGTGCCACGTGGTGCGGTGGCAGAAGCGGACCGCTGGAGTTACCAGGTGATTGCGGAAATTTTATCTACCGCAGCGTATATTAATACATATTTGTACTGTACCTGCACATATACCGCACCATGTATATGCCTGTACATTTTCAGCGTTCCAAATTCTCAGCTGCGTTTGATGACGCTATACTCTCCCTGTCGCATTGCCCGCGCTCCAGTCTCCCTCCAGGTCAGCTCTGTAGCGCGCTCCATCCCTCTTCTGTTCGGCAGGTAACCGCCAACTTCTCGTTCATCAACAAGCTGAACGAGGTGACGTACTGTCGTCCGTGGCTCAGCGTGGAGCCGGCCTGCGCGCTCATCTCGGCCGGTGAGACAGGCCGCCGCCGCCGCTGCTGTAAACATTGCCAGCAGTGCAACAGGGGCTGACGCACAGTAGACGTAGGGGAGATTGTCGTTAATGATCGTGAGGCAAACTAGGCGTTTTCGTCGGGATGAGGGGCGGTACGATATAGTGTTGGACGTTTCTTCTGGCTGGGATGCCGTGAAGATTGGCTCAGTCCGTGGCTAGGATAACGTCATTTGCTGTTTTTGATTGCAAAATTGCTTCAGTGACTTTTTACCAGCTTTAGTGAATCTTGATTTTGTCAGTGGGTGACTTGACCGGGTTAACCTTAGCTGCCTGGCCGTGGTTGTATACTGATTAAGTGTTGGGGAGCAGTGGAGGTGACATTGGCGAGCTCATAAGGTCACGCACGCTGCGCGTGTGCAGGGAGAGGTGCGAGGTGACGGGGTCACGCACGTTGCGTGTGCAGGGGAGCGGTGCGAGGTGAAGGGGTCACGCACGCTGCGTGTGTGCAGTGGAGAGGTGCGAGGTCATAAGGTCATAAGGTGGGGGTGGGGTGGGGGTGTGGGGGTGGGGGTGGGGTGGGGGTGGGGGTGGGTGTGGGGGTGGGTGTGGGTGTGGGTGTGTGGGTGTGTGCGGGAGCAGTGCGAGGTGACGTTTGAGGTGTGTGTGTGTGTGTGTGTGTGTGTGTGTGTGTGTGTGTGTGTGTGT
>JAOTON010001277.1:50000-58309 GCA_034440635.1 Lepas anatifera
GTGTTGGGGCGCCCGGAGCTGGTCTGGGCCGGGGCAGCTCAAAGTTTTTTTCTACCAAAAGGCTGGCATTTCCGATTAGCCCATAGGGGTTGCGTGTTAAAAGCTTGGAATCTGGACCCACAGAAAAGGGTGTTTGCACTTCCTGAGATAGGCAAAAGGGGGCTCAAATTAAAGCTTAAACATTTTTACTTTCATTGTTTGGGTCAAAACTGCCAGCCGTGCCACTACCCAGCGAGCTAGAGGACGAAAACTGGACCCATGTTTCTGGTACGATTTTGAGGCGTGGGTTCGAATCCCGGTAGCGGTTAAACTTTTAATAAGAACTTAAAAACGTGCAAAACATAATTTATTAGCATAAAGATCGTGAACTTTCAAGTTATTTACGTTTTAACTGTCAGTAAAGCTCTTTCTCAACGCAGGGGCGGATCTAGGGGGCCCAAATCGTGGTCGTGATCGCTCCAGAGGCCAAATTTCCTCACAAGGCCTTATCTCCAGGGAGGAGACAAGGGGGCACTCCCTCGCATCGGACCTCGGCACCGATGAAATTTCGTTTCCCTCTCTCAGGATGTGAACGTCGGCGCCCCCACCGAAAGAGTTTTGGCGGCCACTTATTGCTTTTTGTGTGCTAAATATAGCCCCCTAGGTCCAGATGACATAGGCGGATCCAGGATCACAGATCTGGGTGGCACCTTGCGGAGGGGGGCGCCACCCGGACCAGGGGCACACCACTTTTGGCAAGTAAAACCTATCAGGTGGGCGCCAAATCCTATCGGGGGGCGCCGATTTTCGCATCCAAGGGGTGAGGTGTGGCAGGCGCGAATCCAGGATCGCCGATCGGGGGGAAGCACATTGCCTAGGGGCGCCACTTTTGGCCCAGGGGACGCCAAAACCTATCAGGTGAGCGCCAAATCCTATCGCGGGGCGCCGATTTTCGCATCCTGGGGGGGCGACATTTCAGGGGGTCACTACCTCGGGGTTCTGCAATGTCACTACCTCTGGTTGTTTGTGAACTCGCTGTTTACGCGCTATCATCGCGATGTTCTTCTTACCGCACGTCCTGTTTTGATATTTTTACGTAACAGGCGGCACCTCCTGCGGTTGCCTTTCATTTTTACTCAGCCAAAATTTGCAGGGGCAGGTGGGGGCATTGGACTTTTTGACCCGGCACCGCCTGGGCTCCTTTCCCAACCGCGACCGCCTGGGGGTCCGATCGGATCCCCTACGATCTCGAGAACCGTTAGTGATGGAAAAATGAACGGGGAAGCGCCACCGGTCTTCTACCTTTGACCCGGTTTGAACAATTTCGATTGACCCATGACGTCACAGTGGGTCAAAATGTCATAATTTGCCGTTAAGAAAATCCCTTATAACTCGGAAACCATTTGACCTAGAGCTTAATAAATGACATCAGTGTGTTCTTCTGGAGCCAAGGATTCGAATGATATGCAACATGACGTTGAAAGATCAATCAGTGACCTTGACCTTAGGTCAAGGTCAAATATTGACCTTTCAATGTCATTTTGCATAGCATTTGAATCCATGCATCAAGCTGGTTACTATGACATCAAATTCGTTGCTGTAGCTTGTTTATTTCAAAAGTTAAAGCAAAAATATATTTTAGAAGTGTGACCTTTGGTGACCTCTGGTGACCTCATTATTGCCCTGACCTCAAAATGGAGGGCATAGCGGCGATTGGTCTATCCAAGAGCTTTCGAATGATGTTTAGAAATTTTATGTAGCTCTTCTAGGAGCCGAGTTACACTCTGGTTTTGTCGGTCCGTTTTAGAAGGACAAAATCGCCTTGCAGGGGTCCGGAAATTACAACATAACTCGATGACCTGACCTGACCTGATTTCAATTTTTGGTCAGAAGACGTCAGATTCATCACTCTACAGTTGTGCCAAGTTTCGCGCCTCTCATTCAAATCGCCTCGGAATCATTTGCCAAAAACCGAGAGGGGTCCATATTGACCCCCAGGCGGTGAAGGGTTAAATTTGGGAGGGTGAGGACGAGGAGCCATATTTGGCCAGCCGATCCCATATTTCGGTGAGCATCGCCTTAGATCCGGGGGGCTTGTGTAAAGGGCAACACCGAGTGAAAATGCTGGTGGGCGGGGATGGAGGCGTGCTGCTCTCCTGCCTCATCAATTCATTTTTATTCATTTTGGTCTCGAAAGCTGACGGAGCAATACCCCCACGTCCATAAAAATGGGGGCAGCTCCTCCCACTGTCCCTGCCCCGGTCCCTACGTCTTTGGAGGCGGGGACCGTCTTTGAAAGTTCCACTCCTGTTTAAAGAAAATTGCCCCCTCTGATCCAAGCGCTTCCTCTTTGCTGTCAAAAAATAATGCAGTCTCTGTCAGTAGTCTCTGTCACCGACTCGTCTGTGCTCAGTGGCGGATACAGGGGAAGGGGGGCTAGGGGCTCAAGCCCCCCCCCGATGTCCGAGTCATTTGGTACATAGGCAAAGTTAATACATAGGCAAAGGCGCTGCTCGAGGTACTGGCGAGTGAGGATCGAGCTCCCTAGCCCACTCTCGAAATAAATTCCTAGATCCGCCACTGTCTGAACTGTAATTTTTAGAAAACGAGTAGTGAGGGGCTACCCCCACCCCCCTTGTCGGTGGAGTGTCAGCTCCTCAGACACAAAGAATGGTTCGCGTCTATTCAGAAACTTGCCAAGAACAGTGGGAGATCAAGAATATTGTTTAAGGAGGGCTAGGAGCTGCTAACTTTGGAATCTCCTCTGGTATACTGGTGGCATTGAAACAGGGACGTTGGAACCGGGGGGGGGGGGGGTGTTCGGGTCTTGTCAGGAAGACGCCGGAGTTTCGGAGTAGCGGTATATTGTACTCTCGGTATTGATAGCACCCGCGGCCGGCCAGTGCCGCGCACAGACTGCCTGACCGGTGAGGCGGGTCAGGCCACAGTGGGTGACATGACGTCACCCACGACACGGGCTCTCAATGGTTGGCGCCGGTCAGACACTGAGGCCGGCGCAGAGCGCCTGGTGGTGCAATTATACAAAACCCACACACGCCCCCTCATGTTCGCATATGCAGGTTAACACGACATATAGCGAACACACAGGTCAGGGCCCTACGTGTTCTTAATCAGGCGTTCGGGTCACCTCCGCGGTCGCTGTGAACGGCGCAGTCCCGTAATGACGGGCGGCGCCGCGTTCGAGGTTGCGCGTGGAGAAGCGGCAGGTCTCGAAAGGCCTGGACAGCAGATCGTCGTCAGCGACGACTACCAGAAGTGATGTCGGAGAGGGAAAGTCCTCTGTGTCTGCTGCGTCCACTTTGTCACCCTCCCCCGCGACGGCGAGGGGACTCCGAGAAAGGGCGTCGGCAGCGGCGTGGTTCGGTGAAGTTGCTGTAGGCGACGTAACAGCAGGTGTGGGAGCGGTGGCTGTAAGCTCCGGCAGCCATGCCACTGATGCTGGAAGTGGAGCCGTTGCTGAGCGAGCGATGCCACCCTCAGCTGGTAGGTTAAGTCCACGAGCAGTAGCAGTGCTGGCGAAAGCAGTTGCTGATGATGCTGTAGAAGCGCATGTCGAAGCAGCTGCTGGCAGCGCTTTGGAAGCACTGTGCCGACGCCTGGCGGCGCAGCACGGGCGTGCATCGGAACAGTTTCTGAAGGCGCGGCTAGAGCGCGCCCTGAAGCACTTTCTAAAGGCGTGGTTGGAGGCGCGACGGTAGCGCGCGCTGAAGCAGTCACCGCACGCACGGTGGTGTGCGTGGTAGAACATGCCACAGAAGAATTGGCAGGAGCTAACGGTGCATGTGCTGGAAGGAGCTGCTGGACGAGTTGTGGCAGAGGTGGTGTCGCGTGCTGAAGTAGCAGGTGAACACCGATCCTGAACGTGACGAACCTCTGCAGGGAAGGCTGATGCTGAAAGAGGTATCTGGGTCGGGTAATCTGAAGGCAGTATGCGGAGGTCCTGGGCCACTCTCCATGATAGGAGGAGACCGCTGACTCCCTGTAGAAAGTGGATGTCGTCGGCAGCGATGACGTTCCCGTACTTAAACTCTGCTGGCCTCATGCCGTAAGCACGGATGGTTCTGCCATCAGCAGCTCTGGGCTTCTCTCTGGAGGTCTTCAGGTTGCCGACATCGCCACCGATGGCGGCCAAGAGGTCAGTGCCGGCCACGGTGATGTCGGCGCCGCTGTCTGGGAGGGCTGGCACGGTTACGGCTGTACCCTCGATGAGGTATGTGACCCGCAGCTGCACTTTTGGAGCGCCGTTCCGAGAAGTGGATGCTATGGCTACGGTGTGGGAGTCTGCGTCGTTTCTCGTTGTCTTGCCAGAAGCAGGCCGACATCTGTGCCGGGCTGACTGTTTCCTACTGCCACGGCAGACGGACTTGAAGTGGTTCAGTTTGCCGCAGCCGAGGCAGGATTTGCCGCGGTCAGGGCAATCGGTCGCAGGCGAATGGGCTTGGCCGCAGTGACAGCAGGATTTCTCCGGACCGCGTGCGGCTGATGACGTCATCGGATGACGTGAGTCACGGGCAGCACGCGTCACCCTGCACGCCGAAGTTGCAGCAGGCTCGCCGATAAGAGCGGAGAGGTCGCGCTCGGTAGCCTCTTCTGCGCGGCAGACTTCGATGACACGAGCACAGGTGAGGTCTGAAAGCACACAGAGTTTCTTGATGACGGCGGTGTCACGAATACCCGCGACTATTCGGTCAGGGTTAGACCGTCACGGCACGTGGGGCAGAAGTTGCACGTTAAAGACAGCTCGTGCAGTGAGATCAAGAAGTCTTCAAATGACTCGCCTTCCATTTGACATCTCATGTTGAAGTTTCGTCTTTCAACCACTTCGTTCACCTGACCCAGAAAGTAGATACGAAGTTTTTCCAACACAGTGTCGAGAGTTTGCTCCTCTACCGGTATTTGCAGGTTGCGGAGCACTCGCAACACATCGTCACTTAAACACGCGCGGAGTTTCGCCATCTGCACAGGCAGGGGTGCTGCACAAAGCCCGGTCAGCATGGCGTAATCATCCCAGCGCTGTTTCCAGGTGACCCAGGCGTCCGCTCTGCGGTCGAGTCCAAGGTCGAGCCTGCCCGGAGGGGACGGTCGGTCGGTCAGCTGGGCGGCGGCCGGCGCGTATGGGTAAGGGGCGGGGGGGTAGCAGGCGGCTGACTGGCGGTAGTTTGCTGCTGTAGAAGCCGTATCTGTTCTCGAAGAGAGAAGTTCTCCTCCGCCAGTGCTGTCGCTGCTTCCGCGGGGATCTTCTGAGCAGGCTACGCCATGTTCGGGTCTTGTCAGGAAGACGCCGGAGTTTCGGAGTAGCGGTGTATTGTACTCTCGGTATTGATAGCACCCGCGGCCGGCCAGTGCCGCGCACAGACAAAATAATTGTTGGGGTTTAACGACGCACCAACCGCACTAGGGTTATACGGCGTCGCCAACTCTCACCCTGTTGGGAGGGATAGTTAGGGGTCGGGTCAAACTTATTCAGAGGCCCCGCCGGGAATTGAACCCGGGACCTGTAGCCCAGGAGGCGATCGCTCTACCAACTGAGCTACGGCACCCCCGCGCTCAGACTGCCTGACCCGTGGGGCGGGTCATGCAACAGTGGGTGACGTGACGTCACCCACGACACGGGCTCTCATTGGTTGGCGCCGGTCAGACACTGAGGCCGGCGCAGAGCACCTGGTGGTGCAGTTAAACAGGGGGCAACTGCCCCACAACTTTCATGGTTCTTGACAATTAGCCCTATGACGTTGACTGGAAATAAATTACTTGACAATGCCCGTTGCCCCCTCCCAATATTCTCGACGTTCCAACTCCTATGCACTGAAACTTTCGAATTAACATCCGCCTCAGTGGGCCTCCGGCCCACCTTCGCCCCAGTGGAGTGGGGGGGGTTGAAACCCCCTCTAACTCGGCCCCTGGGCGTAATAGCGAAAAACGCGAACAGTGGTGTGATGAGGAATGATGAAGAAACTATATTAGCCACTTTTTGCTCAATTCAATATTGAGGTCATAACAGTGGCACAGGATATTCTTTTGGCTCTAGGAGCTGACTGAATTAAAAGTGGTGGGCACTTCGATAACTCCCATCGATAACGATTATCGAAGTCGTTATCGACGCTAACGTTTTCCCAGACCTCGATAATCGATTATCGATTATCGAAGTCACGTTATCGAAGTCGCAGGTTTGGGCACTTCGATAACGATAACTTGTTTTGCCTTTTGTGATCCTTTTTCTCATAACCTATCATATTTGCATAAATGAAAAAACGTGTACTTTACGACAATCCGCTGTGTTTCCAATGGCTTCAGAAGGTGCTTAGGCGCTCGTGCGGTAATTAAGTTTTTCTTCAATTACCCTCAGGCAAGTTTGTTGAGAGGAGTGGATTTTTGTGATCGCTGATATTTATACGGATCCTCGATATTCAACAGACATTTAAGGCAGTCTATCGCCGAGTAGCATGCCTGACTGGGATTTCCAAAACAAAGACTTCGCCACAGACGACCTCGAGGAGAGGACCTGAGCAAAGAGAGTCCGGAAAAGAACTTCTTTGGCGTGTTGGCGGAAGTTTTGCCAACTGAGCCCACCACTACCCGTCGCTCAGTCGACATCAGAGTGGCTTAGGAATTCGACGCTTGGTCATTGGGTGGATGTCGAAGGGGGATGTGGACAAGAGCTTTTACCGGCACGCTACAGGGAGGTATTTGTGGGATTATTCAAGCGGTACAACACGGCTATCCCCAGCTCAGCCGCAGTGGAGAAGGTGTTCTCCATGGGCTGATGCATTCTGAAGCCAAAGCGCAGCACTCTCACTGCCATGAACTTTCGAGCGGTTTGTGCTTCTGAAGGGAAACGCGCACCTGCTCCAGCACAAGATCGAATAAGAGGAAGAGGCGGTGGAATGAACAGAGTACACCGAGTGAGCACGTAAACTGTTGAAAAAGTGGATGAGGATAGGCAAGATGACTTTTTCAGCCTCTGTGCTAACTTTTCAGACAATTCCACTGTCAGAAGCTGTGCTTCCGGTATTTAAATACTTCAGAGGCCTGAATCCGGCGAGATATTGGAAGGCCGCTGCGTGCAATGAGCATGGACAATACCATACGAAGAATATACCTACATTTTACTATGTTTTCCTTTCTGTTTTTGGCAAACGCCGAAGTATATATTGATTGAAATTGCTTATCTGAACAAAATTTGAATGTTTCTGTGCTTCTTATTGGAATGCTAAAAATATTTATCGTTATCGTTAGCGCATTATCGAAGTCCCCAATTTCGTTATCGAGTTAGCGTTATCGGAGTAGCCCTCCTTACATAAGGTTATCGAATTATCGTTAGCGAAGTCAGGATGAAGTTATCGAGTGTCCACCACTGCGAATTAAGAAGAGACACGTTTTCGGCCTCATTCGTTTTGTCTCATTACGGTGAATCGAATGATGTATAATATGCTAGGGCAAATGGTACCATGCTAGGGAATGATACCATTCTAGGGCAAATGGTAAAAATTACCTAACCTAAGGCCAGGTCAATGTCATGACCTGAGCTAGTATAGTCAATATGCATATCATTCGCCTCGGGAAGACGATCAAAACGTTTTGGCGGCAAAATGAAAACTCTAGCACCATTTTCTGCGAAGTTACTGACCTACGCCGGAAAACCTGGATTAGTAACCATAGATGACCTCCCAAAGGTCACAGGTTAAAAGTTACAGTATAAACCATGGGAGTGGACTAAGGTACCACGATTTGAATAATCAGGTATTAAATGCCGTTTTTACAGAAAGAGAACCACTTTTCGACCAAATACCGTATTTCCCATGCATTTGCAAAGGAGAGGTCATGTCCCATATCTGACCTCAGGTCACAGATATACAAAATCCCGAAACACATTTTGCCACCCACAGTAGGGCCATTATTTGGTGCGAGTTCCAGATCGCTAACTTAACCTCCTTTATACTTACCTATGCGTTCTTAAACATTTTTTTGAGGTGAGGTCACTTAACCTGACCTAGTGACCTGGCCTGAGATGATAAAAACTTAAGATTTTGGGAAAGCTGCGAAAAGGATTAAGGATAAGGTCTTTAATTGTTCTTTACACCATCAAAGAAAACCCGAGGGGGATGTTAAATACGCTTCAAATGCAGTTCTTCAACCATTTAGAGAGCCTAACAGAAACTGGTCCGCACTCCGCTGTGTTGTGATGGATGACGTCACGGTGACGTCATAATGGTTGGTCCGCACTCCGCCGTGTTTTGCGGGTTTTGATCTAACCGAGAAATAATTTTCTAAAATTTACCATCGCAGAGTAATCGGACTGTGCTAGCGAT
>JAOTON010001278.1:0-155583 GCA_034440635.1 Lepas anatifera
GTTAAATATTGGCTGTGTCGGAGACTCATTGAGAAATGTCGTAATTATGCGGGAAAAGGTCGAGAATACGCTTAAGTCAAACCAGGGTCATAGAGGCAAGGTCGCGAAGAATCATTCCAAACATTTTGGGGTAAGGTAATTCAAGGTCATTGACCTATGGCGTCACAATATGGTAAACTCACTATAGTACACAGCTTAACTAGCACTAAAGTAACCGTTGTTGGGCGGGAAATGAGGATCGACCTCTATCCGTGATCTTTATATTGAATTACCTTAACCCTCGCCCCGGTGGGGGTGTTTGACCCCCTCTTTCGGGTTTTCCAGCGGCACGAAAAAACGGCGGCGCGAAGCGCTGCCGTATTGACACACCTTATCCTTGATTAATTCCGTAACTTTCCAAAATCATAAGGCTGGGTCATCTCAAGTCTGGTCACCAGTGCAGATCAAGTAACCTCACCTCAAAAAATGTTTAAGGTGGCATAAGTAAGAATGGGTGAATCTATGGGATCGAAATGTATACCACACAATGGGTCCACCGAGTGCTACAAACCATATTCCGGGATTTTTTGTATCGATGACCTAGAGTCAGGTATGGATCATGACCTCTGCATTGGAAATGCATGGTAAAACAGGAATTGGGCTGTATTTGTGTAGATACAGCTGATCAACCTTCGTATTCTCTAAGTCGTAGAATCCTTGGCCCCTTTCGAGGATCACGGTGCATTTTTTACCTGTGACCTCTGAGAACTCATCTGGGGTTACTTAAGCACTTTTAGACTTGGGTCAATAACTATGTAGGAACTGATGGTACAGCTGTTATTTGGATACCATTACGTTTAGAATGCTATAGCGAGTCGATTGATACGTATATTAACTGTTAGGTTGGATTGTGACCTTGACCTGATCTGAGATCATGCCATTTTTGTGTTTTGACCTAGTATAGTCATATCATACATCATTCGATTTGCCGTGACGGGGGAAAGCCAATGGTGGCTTAAAAATATTCTTACTCAATTCTGTCAGATGCTAGAGCCCAAAAACTCTACTCAAAATATCACCTTCTTTGACTTGTCATGACTTCAATATTGACCTAAGTCAAAAAATGACTAATGTACATAGTATCTTCATGAATTTGTATGAGCTATCCAACAGCAGTCGCATTTTTTCGCTATCCCGCATAGGAGCCGAGTTCGAGGGGGTGTTGAACACCCCCAACAGGGCGAAAGTGGCACGGAGGCCCACCGGGGCGGGTGTTAACTATGATGTCGTAGTATGATATATGTCAGACCGGATAACACCATTTGACCGGATGCACTACGGCCAATGACCTTTAAAATCCTGATATGACCTTTACCGGTGACCCCTTGACCTTACCCTTCATATGAGGTGATCTTGACATACCATTTCATTTAGGTATATGGCGTAATGACGTCACCACTCGGTCTCAAATGCAAACAAACTGATCCGACCACGATATTTAATTGTCCTAAAAAGGAGGTCTGACTTTGAAAGCCTATGAGTCAAAAGTTTCCTCGACCGATTTATGAATTTTTCACCAATCGACATGCATACCAAATCTTCTCAAATGTGGCCAAGTATCGCGTTTAGGTTACGAGTGGTTCCGCGGCCACCTTGGAAAAAATTGGGGTGTGGGGGGGCTCCGATGCTCCCTCAGTTCGCGTGTTGTGGTAAAGAACCTAAATATTGGGAGGAATTGCCCTCCTGCCCTTGTTCCTATGTCTATGGTGATATTTACACACACCATTGGAATTTCCGTATGCGACTGGGTTTTTGAAGTGGTGTCTGAAAAATCCCTTCGGAATTAATTTTTGAGCAATTATGCTCGAAAAAGCAAAATCCTTAGAAGCTGAGTTCAAGGGGGTGACATTAAAACGTCACTCCCCTTCTACCCCGTTTCATACTCCATTTTCCATATTTCTCAGACCTACAGTCAGTGGCAGGTTGGCTAGTCCCTGGTGCTTTACTGCTTGAAAGCAAAAATTTCCGTATCGATTGCAGATCGCAAAATAAAAAATCGAGGAATTAAGAATTGAATAAATATTCTGCGATCGCGGGATCGCGATCGCAGATCGCCAAATTCTTGATCGCGGAATAGCGACAGCGGACCACCTGCTTTTCCATCGCGTGAACAGCACTGATTAAAACACAAACGGCTGCAGCTGGTGAACAACCGCTGCTCTGCTGTCATTTGGAGAGTCCGCTAGTACCGGAGCAGTGGACTGAAGTAGTGGGGGGGGGCGCCCGGCTCTACACTCCCTTTCTTTATTTAGTGCCGCATCCTGTGCCGAACCAAAAGTGTCCACCTGGTTTATGTCTATTTGCAAGTATAATTTTTAGAATATGTTCTTAAAGGTCACTTTTTGGCTCAGGTCAATATTAAGGTCATGACAGGTCAAAGAAGGTGGCATCTTGAGGAGAGTTTTAGGCTCTAGCATCTGACAGATTTGAGTTAGAATCATTTTAGGAACCATTCGATTCCTCTCGTCACGGCGAATCGAGTGATGTATTATATGACCATACTAGGTCAAAACACAAGAATGGCCTGAACTCAGGTCAGGTCAAGGTCACTTTTTAACCTAGCATAGTCAATATGCGTATCAATCGACTCGCAATAGCAATCCACACGCAATGGTATCAAAATAAAAGCTGTATCGTTATTGCATGCAGTTATTGACCTAAGCCTGAAAACTGCTTAACTAGCCCCAGATGACTTCTCAGAGGTCACAGGTCAAAAAATGCAATATTAACCGGAAAGGGGCCCAGGATACTACGATTTGGAGAACATGAAGGTATTCTCGGCTGTATTTACACAAATACAACCCAATTTATGTTTTTCCCATGTATTTCCAATGGAGAGGTCATGATCCGTATTTAACCTTAGGTCATGGATATGAAAATCCCACAATATATTTTGTAGATTCGATAGATTCACCAATTTCTCTCTTATGCCACTTGAAACATTTTTAAGTGAGGTCACTTGATCTGCAGTGGTGACCTGACATGAGATGACCCAGCCTTAAAAATTTGGGAAAGTTGCGGTATTGATCAAGAATAAGGTGTGTCAAGTACGGCAGCGCTTCGCACCGCCGTTTTTCGTTCTGCCGGAAAAACCCGAGAGGGTGTTCAAACACCCCCCACCGGAGCGAGGGTCAATCTGTTGTTTCGCTCCTGGCAAAAGCTGCAGTCGATCCAGATCAGATAGGGAGTCAGCCCTATTCAATCTGCTGTTTCGCTCCTGGTGAAAGCTGCAGTCAATCCCGCTCATCGAGCTGTAAATGACTCCTTAAAAAGACTGAGGCAGAGGTGTCGACACCGGGGGGCCTGGGGCTGTCTGATGCATACCTTTCCTGTTGTTGGAAGGTAGAGAGCTACGATGAACATTTATTACTGCACGAAGCCTCGTCAGAGCACACAATCCGACCCGTTTCGGGAGCATCCCGCCACCGTTTTCAAGGGGGATCACACACTATTTACATGTATGTATGTACCTAACCATACGAAAAAACGAACACAACACACTGCGAAACAACAACCTAAACCGTAAACATGACGAATCATTGTATAATTATCACCATGTAACACAATTTTTGTTCCCCCGTTCTATGTATGATTCTATATATGATTATTTGTGTAATTTGTTGCATCTAATTGTTTTAGAAAATGCCAATTTTTTGTTCAAAACTTTGGGTTTGTGGTCAGGACATCGATAATTTGATTTTTTAAGCTCGCAATATCGAATTTATGGTTTTCAACAATACACTCAACATGATAAATCCTGGGGGATGAGGTGGCTTGGTGGATAGCACCCTTGTCTTCTAAGCCACCGGTCCCGGGTTCAAGTCCCGGCGGAGCCTCTGAATAAGTCGATCTGATCCCCAAAATCCCTTCCAACAGGGTGAGAGTTGGCGACGCCGTATGACCCTGGCAGTTGGTGCGTCGTTAAACCCCAAAAATTATTATTATTATATGATAATTCCTCCTTGTTTAACACAGATTTACCCAGACCATTCCAAACGTTACATATTTGTATCAACATGACTGCCAAACGCACATTTCACATTAGAAATGAGTCGTTTTTCTAGATTTGCGGTTGTAGTGTAGGCCGCATTCCCGCACTATCCCCCAAAACATAGTCCCCCATCATTTTCTCGTCATAGTGGCCTTGGTACCGGCGCTCAATCTCTTTTGCGTCTTGGTGGAAACGCTCCCCTTGTTCCTTCGAGTATGCTCCCATATTGTCCTTGAAAATATCCAGATGAGCATCCAGCATGTGCAGCTTTAGGGACATTCTGCAACCCATAGCAGAATAAGAATCTATGAGATCCTGCACGAGTTGCGCGTAGTTTTCGGCTCTATGGTTGCCGAGAAACCCGTCAACAACTGCTTTGAAGCAGTTCCATGCCTTCTTCTCGATCTTGCTGAGCTTATTCGAGAACTCTGTAGAACCTAATACCTTCCTGATCTGAGGTCCAACAAATATCCCACCTTTGATTTTGGCCTCGGACAGCTTTGGGAAAAACTCCGACAGGCACTTGAAAGCAGCAGAATCTTTGTTCAGGGCCTTAACAAACTGCTTCATCAGTCCCAACTTGATATGTAATGGAGGCATGAGCACCATGTTTGGATCAACCAATGGCTCCCACATGACGTTTCTGATCCCCACTACATATTCTGTTCGCTCCTCCCAGTTCTTTTGGCTGAAGTGAACATTGGCGGCTCTGCTGTCCCAGAGACAGAGAAAACACTGGAACTTAATGAATCCTCCTTGTAGACCAAGCAAAAAAGCTATCATCTTGAAGTCCCCAATGATCTCCCACTTGTACTCTTCATATTTAAGAGCTCCCAAGAGTACTTTCACGCTGAAGTAGTCTTCCTTCATAGAGACTGAATGAGCTAGGGGCAGTGTCGGGAACTCATTTGTCATTTGGGCTTGTCCTGGTCTCCAACCGGCATTCCGAAGTACTTGTGATAAGCTTCACAAACCTTCTTAGACGTTTTCATGGAGAATTTGTTTCCTCTTTTCTTTATGAAATCTCCACATATGTAGCAGAATGAGTCGGGGCGATTTCGGCAGTTTCTCGATGCCATTCTACTTGCAGAAATGAGGGATAAAACATACAAAGCACACGAATATTTACGAGCACTGCCCTTGATTAGTCGGAAACCGGTCACAAGTCCACACCCAGCCTCACCAACACTTAAACGACGAAAGAGTTTGTCCAAAGATCAACGGCTATTTTCCAGTACAAATCAATGCTGGACGTGCGTTTCCTTTTATTGGTACTTCTCGCTTTAATATGCTTGATATTTGAAGTGTCAAGCACTCATACAGTTTAATAAAATGTGCCGAAATCATAGTGACTATGTACCGGCATTTAGACTAATATTCCTATCACACCGGAAAACGGGCCTAAATAAGTAAATGTGTATAACTTTTCCAGACCCAAACTTTTATCCCTCCGATAGCATTTTTTTAACTATTGGAAGCTGAAGTAACACGAAAAAAATGATTACGAGCTGGGAACAAAGCAATTTTTTTGTAACATTGTGTTATTTGCCCTAAACACGCGTTATTTTCCACTCAAATCTATTGTTTGACTAGCGTTTCAAAACTCCAAATATCCAGGGAATCTGGTAAATTTAACGATATTTCTATTCATTTTCGGGACCGTGGTGGTCTGGATGTAAACTTCTCTTGTGGAGAGTTACTTTCGACTGTGATGAACACTTTCGAAAATGCTTTTGTCCTTAATTCTGGAAAAAATTGGGCATAAGGAAAATGTTTGCTTACGTAATCTTGGTGTGGTTTTAAGAGTCCGAAAAAGCCTTCTCCGGCTAAGTTGATGCATAGGTGGATAGCTTTCGTT
The DNA here is from genome assembly GCA_034440635.1 of Lepas anatifera. Taxonomy (NCBI): domain Eukaryota; kingdom Metazoa; phylum Arthropoda; class Thecostraca; family Lepadidae; genus Lepas; species Lepas anatifera. The sequence continues at coordinate 5,889 of JAOTON010001278.1, forward strand.
TCTAGTCCTAAACCTGCCACCTGAATAAGTTTGGTGAAGCTTTCGAATAGAGATACGTATCTATAACATTTGGGGGGGGCGCTTTTACGCTTTTCTACAATAATTTAGGGATTGAAGTTAAACCAAAAATACTTTTTAGCTGAGCTTTCCATTGTCTTAACGTATTTAGTTTGATGGAAAACTGTGCCATTTCAGTTAAGTACCTACTTATTTGCCCACCTTCTTAACATATGCACTGACTTTTTTATCGGTCAAGACATTTTGAAGCAGAGTTCAAACGAGTGTCGTAAGCGGGGAATGGGTAGACGGGTCCCCCGGCTGGTGAACCAGGGGGTGTCCCCGAAGCTCCAGACTAATGGTTTTAGCCTTTTCCCCACATACTGACGTAAACCTCTGCCAAAGTCTCAAATATATTTAAGGTGAACCACCCCATTAGGAGTCTCTCGGACAGTTACCGGCATCTGGTCCTGCTCGGGAGCGGGTGTTGACAAACATGGGGCGCGACCCGCCCGGCCGAGGTGGATGATTTATCCTGTGGACGGTGATGCCCCATATTCCAGTGATGCAGTAATGTAGACAGAAATGCCCTATTGAAAACGTATTTTGTGAGGGAAGACGGTGCGGAGTCGCATGCACCAGACGGCGGTGGGTTGAAATCGAAACTGGCAGAGGCGGCCGGGCCGTGCCGGCGGCGTGAGGTGGCGCGGCGGCGCGTCAGTACCAGGCGCGCGGCGGCGGCGGGCGGGTGTGCGACCCAGTGTGTGCTGGAGCTGAGCTCGCAGTGCAGACGGAGTGTGGGGTGAACCGACGGACGAGGCCGGGAGTCGTCACCGACGCAGGTGAGCCGCTCTCATCTGACGGCAGACCTCCAGGCGAGCAAATGGCCGCAGGTCCGGAGACAGGCATATCTGTTCTGGAGAACCACCGCAGCGGCTTAGTGAGAAACGGATTTACGAGAGACTTGTGCTAGTCTCTCGGTAGTCTGTCTGCGCTCACTTGCTTATGGAACCAAGCCGAAATTGTGCTGTTTCGTGTTTTTGGGAGGGGGCAAATGTTACTCGAAAGGTGAAGAGGCGAAGGAAATGGATACTTTGGTAGATGCAGTCCCCTACAATCAAATCTGTACACACAGGTTCACCAGCTCATTTCTGGTGAACCATTGCCCGCCTAGTCGGTATTCAGCATACAGCGTATGAGTTTACTCTTGGCTTTTGATTACATACCTACAGGTGCTTGTAAGTCTCACATTATGGAGGTCTGAAGGACGTGGAAAACTAAGGGAGAACAGCAGGAATTGTATTTGTCAAATAATTTTAGAAATATGGTAAGAGGAACTACAGAGGCAGAATGCATCACGAGCTACGTACAAAATGAATGAACCACCGGCAATAACTATAATAAATAACACACCAAGGCTCAGAAAAAGCTCACTTGTGTAAGACCTCTCACGAAATAAATCATCCATGGTGAAGCCCCGGATCTGGAAAATGTGTTAGATTTGATATACCATGGAGTGGAAGTATAATTTCTGCCACACATTCAAGATTATTTTTATAGGAAGTGCGGCATTTTTAACTGAATTGTATCAGGACGAGGCACTTTGTACCTATATAATTTTTTACGTGCAGGTTTATGCTGCTCTTGCAAAACTGTTACCATTGTGTGTCGCTTTTATGTCGCTTGCGTCGTCCGGAGCTAAATGGATGATTTCTCTTGGAAATTTTTAGATAGTTGAAATTGACAATAACTGGCTCTTCATGTTCATTTGTACGTTGCAGCCTGGTCCAATAACTGGTTCAACCTGTCTCGGAAACGGGCCGGTTTGCACCAGCTGCAGAGCTGTCTTTTAAAGATCATCCTATTAATCTACCCCAACGTGAACTAAAATAAGGGCTTAATTCCATTGGTGAGAGGCAATCGGGATACAAGTCAGAATCAGGAATAGCAGTCTCGGTTTTCATGACACTTTAGCTTGGATAAGGATAGAGCGGACAGAAAAGTTTTCAATATCAATTTTGTCTACATTTCTGGTGCAGCAATGACTCTTGAGCCTGTCCCAGTGAATATGCAAAGAAAATTTTACCCTCTGCAGTTTACTCTCTTTTACCTTCTGCACTGTAAGGAAAATATTCATCATCAGGCTGCCAAACACTGCAGATCTTGATGGATACGAGCCGACGAGAATCGGATTGAACCAAGGTTTCCACTTCCAAAATCTGTATTAGAATTGTAATTGTGTCCGGATGCCCAGTCCGATTGCCATGGAACTTGTGCACGGGACCTCGGTCAATGTATACTATGTCGTGGAAAAACTTTCCTTCACATGCAAGTTTCAAATATCCGATATGTATTGAAAATAGGCAGCAGCGGGCAAGAATGGCAAAAGTATTTCGACCACCCCCGGTCTCCCTAATGCTCCTTTTTGGGTACATAATCGAAAGCCACCGGTACAGCACACATGATGTAGGTCAAACACAGCCAGAGGGAAAGTGCGCGGTAGTCAGCATTTGTGATTTATGTACAATTATTTGTGAATTAGCTATGCATCCTGAGTAATCCTCAGAAAACCTATATGATCTATGGCCAGCTTCTTGCTCAATCATAAAAAAATTTGCGCAATTTAAGTTGTGATGGTAGTGACATTTGTCCTAGCTGAACAACAGTTCGCTGGTAACGAGCCCATAACTGTTAAGTCAAGTACCTATACACACATTCAATGGTAGGAATCTGTACCTACACTAGTACCGGCTATTATCTATTATCCGATTATATTTGCTCCAAAATAATTATTGGGGTTTAACGACGCACCAACTGCCAGGGTCATACGGCGTCGCCTTATATTTGCTCCCTTCTCCAACCAAATCCGATGTAAGTGAGACTGATGGGCGCAGGGACAGGTGCAGAGCTCTCCAACACTCAAATCCCTTTGTGTCGGTTGGGTCATAAATGACCCAAACATATTTAGTGACTTGTATTCTTTCTGAAGGTGCAGAGAGTGGATGAACGCGTGAAAATGTACGCCACTGCAGTCCTTGTAGGCTTTGCTATCAACTCAGGTAATAACACGGCCGTCGAACTGATCACTTGCGCAGGAAGCGTCTTGGGGGATAGATTTACTCCAACATAATGCTGATCAAAGAAAAACTCTGACCACAAGCTAGCCATTGATCCGTTGACGTTGCATGGTAATAAATTACCTCACGATACCCCTTGGCCCCCTATATTCTGAAGTATTTTACGATTATGGTGATATATACCGCCTAAAATGTGTCAGTGACGCATCGACACGTTAGTTACTCAGCACTTCAGCTAAAATGAATGGAATTCTCACAGCAAGCCAGAAAAACTGGGATTTGTGCACGCTAAATTTTAAGAGCCGTGTGAAAATAAGCGACACATTTTATAGATTACTTAATGACTAAATAGCACCCCCATTATTGAAATGCGTGTGTCTTTTAAATATAAACTTGACCACTAGCAAAACTGGTTGGGTACCATGGATGGCTGTCAGCTCCCAGCCGTGCGTGTTTACCAGCACCGTCCGTCGGCAAGGGGCTCTTCACGAATGAGGTCAGCGACCGAAAGGGGTTCTGGCCTTTGCTGCCTTTCACTGATGAAGGGGTCTGGCTTTTGCTGATGATTGCTGAGGAGGGGGCGAGATTAAGATCAGTGGGCATCATTAAAACACACCGTTTTTCCTTCAGCGACTAATTTTTCCGTCTGTCGCTTTGTCACTAGATGGGATTACATTCTATAGGATGATAAGATTATATACTAAGCAAGAGTGTAAAGCAAAGAAAATTTCCAGTCAAGAATAAAGTGGACGATTGAGCGGTATTCATGGAATGGAGGACAAGCATTGACTGTCCTGGAATTGCCTTATTGAGGACGGGCCCAAATATAGGAGGGGATGCTTCCAGTTGGTCAGTTTGTAGAAAGCTGGCTGTCCATCTGATGCATACTAAACGATGAGTATATTCACAATATTTGTATTTCGGTGCAGAAGGCGACTGTGTTTTTTTCGATCCGTAGGCATAAATCAGCTATCATTATTATTGCCATGTTTCCAGTGTCAGCCATATTCAGGCCGATGGCTTGGTGGGGAGGGGGGTTACTGGACCCAAAATTGTGAAAACAAGGCTTTTGAGGAGAATCGGAGGGGAGCGGCTGGAGGAAATGCATTTTCCCCGCCTACTGGACCCGTGCCTGAATGTATCGCGGAAACAAATTACCGCGAAAATTTAGAATTAAAATTTACGTGAACTGTTCTACGTGTGTGTGTGTGTGTGTGTGTGTGTGTGTGTGTGTGTGTGTGTGTGTGTGTGTGTGTGTGTGTGTGTGTGTGTGTGTGTGTGTGTGTGTGTGTGTGTGTGTGTGTGTGTGTGTGTGTGTGTGTGTGTGTGTGTGTGTGTGTGCGTGTGTGTGTGTGTGTGTGTGTGTGTGTGTGTGTGTGTGTGTGTGTGTGTGTGTGTGTGTGTGTGTGTGTGTGTGTGTGTGTGTGTGTGTGTGTGTGTGTGTGTGTGTGTGTGTGTGTGTGTGTGTGTTTGGGTTTTATGGCGCTTCAGCTGCCAGGGCTATATAGCACGCCTCTTTCAGCGCTGTTTTTTTTTAGAACAACTCGGCTGAAAAGCAAAGGTTTGTTGACGAGAGGGGATGGGGTCTGGCAATTTCCGACGCCTGCTTACGAATTGGGTAAGAGGGTCAGCCATTTACTGGCGATTGCTGACAAAGGGGAAGGGGGTCCTGACTGTCCCAGAGTTTGCTGACGTCATGTGTGAACAACCCCTTATAACTGCATCCGCATCTTCACTTCTTGCATGTATGTGCTTACCGATATTGAAGAAGATACCATATTCTTCGTCTGAGTGCAAAGAAACAAATTACTTTGCTATATTTCTAGAGGCCAGGATGGAAATTTGCTGAAATGTGAACATTTTTTAACAAACATCATGATTCGGCCAACTAGCACATGGGGTGCTAGTTGGCACTCCATGTGCCAACTAGCACTAGCACTGTTAATATCTGTGACAGATATTAACGGGAGGAAATAAGGAAATCCTTATCTTCAAAGAGCTTTATTTTTCAGAGCAATTACGGCGCAGGGACCGATTCAACGGGGCGCCACTCTTCTTTTTACGTCCGCAGAGGGCGCCTGTCTTCTTCGGGCGACGGGTGCCCTTGCCAGACACTGACGACATCTTTATTCTGTAAAATACCAAATCAAGACGTTCTTTATTCTTTATTCTGTAAAATCAAGCGTTACGGGTGCATTGAAATTTATTTCAACAAGTTTTCCGGCATCCTCCACTGTTGGTTATCGGCATCAGACCCTCGTTCGACTATTTGACGCTTCTCTACAAATTGACAAGACATCTTGTCAATGTCTTGTCAAATCAAATAAAATGTCAAAGGACGAGCTTCGGGAGGGCAACCCACTTAACACCCGGATGGCGTATCGGTGCCCCATGAGGCTTCGCTCACTTCCCTTCGCCAAGTCCTAGATCTGTCACTGCCATCGGATCCTACGAAACATCGTCAGTCTTCCAGATAGCCACATCGCTCAGAGCTTCACCCTCCTTAACTGGCCGATTCCCTGCCCATTCATCAACGGCAGCATCAGAGCCCCAATACTCTGAAGTGGAGGAGGCGAAGCAAAGGTCTGGAGTGCAAGACAAAGAAGAGACATTTGGATCTGTGACATTGCAGGGAAATTTGCGCTAGCATGTTGAAGATGTCAGTGCTTAAATCAGCTTGAATGGAGCTCTGCACTAAAGCATTTCTTCCATTAGTGCTGGAGGTCGACTTTTTAATTCGTTTTCCCTCCTCCGTGGCATACATTCCTGCAGAATATTCTCTCGCACATTTGAATAGGGGTGGAGACGAAACAAATAAAGGCCATGTATCTATATTTAAATGAGCGTTTTGAAAACATTAAAGTGCAGAAGTGCAGGCAAAAAAATAAACAGAAATATTGACAAACGATTGAAATTGTTTTTGATCCCTCAATTCTCTCAAAGATAGGTAGTATCACCGAGAGCAGTTACAGAGCCGTGATCTGTCTGTCTTGTATAATCTATGCTAGTATATAAATTCAGCTTATTAATTATTCAGCTTATTATTAATTATCTGGGCCTTGCGCTCAGGAGGATAATTTGGGGCCGGAAGTGTGAGCTGGAATTTCTGGACGTCCTTTTTCACGTTCAAACGGGCTGACAATGTCATCACTGCTTGAGCAAAGGAGGCAGCGGGGAATACAGAGAGCTAGGGGGCTCAACCTCTCTACCGTCCGTCCTGTAATTGCATCAGGGTTTTGCTACACATACAATTTCGTATACAATTGCATACAATGCAATACAATTACAATACAATGCATACAATTTCGCTTTTCAATTTGTTTCTGTGAGAGACATAACGAGCAGCTCACATAACCAATTTTTGGCTAAAAGCTAGTTATATACATTACTGGTGCGACGCCACCGGGCATTTTTAATGCAAATGCTTCAGATACAAGCAGCAGCTTCAAGCAGATTTTCTTAACGAGGCAATCGCTAAAACCTTTAAACATTTTCATAGACATCATCCGTTATTCTGTCTACCTGTGCGCGCAAGTTCAATGATGTCTATTGCTGCACTGGCTTATATTTCTCGGATCATTGCTTGTTTTGGTCTGTTTGGAACTTGGGCGCGTTCAGATACCTCTCAGGATTAGGAAGGTTGTGTATTACGGCGCCGGTGCGGCGGTGAGTAGTAGCCTGCTACACAGAGCGGGGCGCCGGGCCCGGCGACACCCCGCCGCGCCACGCGGCCCACCCATCACCAGCCGCCCGACTCTGTCAGTCGCCGTCCGCCCGGCGAATTCGTCAGAGTCGGTCGCCGGCTGCGCCGCGTCGTTAGCGATGCAGATGGAGCACGTGACCGATGGGCGGACTGCAGCACCCCTGACCTGCCGCCCGCCCGCGGATAGCGCGCGTCTGACACGGCAGCGCCACCACCTCAGCAGCCTGTCCGGCGGTGTACTGTCAGTGGTGATTACGGGCGGGAGACCCGCCACTGCTGAGAATGCAGCCCCGGTCCAGAGTATCAGACACCAGAGTCTGAGAGTCTCTGCCACACGGCAGGCGCCGTTGCTGTGCGCTAGCAGGTACGTGCTCTCGGCCGCTGAGCGGCCCGCCGCCCAGCCGTCCCAGGCAGCGCGTCGGCAGCTGGCCCGGCTAACTGCACTGCTGGGCGGTTTGTCTGCCGTGGCGCGCACGCCACCTGTCGCTGTCGACGTCGGTCTGCGGGCGGCCAGCCGCGGTACAGTTAGCGCCGCGGCGGCAGCCGACCACGACGACGAGCCTGCCAACTCGGCCGTCCCCCCATTCACACCCCTGTCAGCCAAAGGTAACGAGCCCTTCCCGAGAGGGGCGTACCAGGCGTATACACACACACATATATATATATATATATATATATATATATATATATATATATATATATATATATATATATATATATATATATGAATCATATCTCTATCGCTGTCTCCTGTCTCGTGTCCCTGTCTCACGTCTCATGTCTCCTGTTTCTTTCTCTCCTTGAGCTACAGTTGACATTCAGCAAGACTGGAATCCATCCACGCCGCTCGGTCACACGCCAACGGGCGCATGTTTGTTTCGGAAGTGACGCCCGGAAACGAGGCGCGCCTCCCAACTGCCGTGGATGCCGCGGCGGGCGGCCAGCGCTCGCCAGGAAGTGTAGTGTGGCCACGCCTGCCTCCGGCTGCCTTCCCCGCCAGATGGATGAAACATCGGACGACATGAGAGCACCTGCCAGCTGCAATTAATGACGTATATTTTGTGACACAGATAGATGCGATAGCAGTTTTAAGGATTTCATTAAGTTGGGCGAGCGTTTGGATATGTTCGTCCACTGTGATTTCAGCATTTCTTGCAACGCACCATTACATAATGGGGGATAAAAAGGCCCGTCAGAGAACACTTCATGGAGCATCCACCCATCTTATCGTACAACAAAGTGAGTAGAGTTAAGTAAATCCAAAAGAAGTGCAGTAAAAATTCGAGACTAGAAAGCATATCATTCGAAGTTGAAAGATATGAACATCCAAGGATATCAACACATCATCTTGCTGAATGATCAGAGGCCCGAAGACAACAAGCTATTGATACACGGCTCTCATCATAGACATCGATACCTCCACCCAAACACAGCAGTGCACAAGCTCACATCGTCACACTCACAAACTCACAAACAGCCAAGGTACTTCCGTCCCCAGTGAGGCAAACGACAGTTTTACTCGCTCTGATTTACACCAACATGCTTACGGCGACAGTTTTAAGGCAACACAACACGACGCCAGGGCAATCGCGGTCAAGCCGGCATTCCGTCGAGCAGGAAATTAATGACTCCTCTAGTTCCTTCAACATAGATACTAGAGTTATCCTAACGATCTATTTGCATTGTGCTTGATTAAAGCCAACGAAGATGCTAGCAGAATCATACTGCCTATGCAGAAATAATTGTTTACACCAGAAAAAATGTTGGCTTAATCTTTCTTGCTGGAGATCTCTGTTTACCCAAGGGAAAGAGCTATGGATAGGTTAACACTGACACGGCATTACAAACTCCATGCGAAGCCTATGGTCTTGCCCAAGGGGGTGCTGACTTTCGCAATGCCCCCCCATTTCCGTCTATGCTAAACGGCTTTGAAAATAGTTCCATGTGCACAGGGAACGAGACAAATTCTGAAAAGGGAAGATGTATTCCCATTCAGTTTTTCAGCACTAGGTGATCACATAAGCAGAGAGCAACGGTCCGAGAAAGGAAATCGTTTATCAAACATTAGTTACATGGGTTTCTGTCGATATCATTGTTTGTGGCTATAACTTTCGATATGGGCATTATCTATTAATTTTATTGAGTTTATTTCATAAGCTTAACTGTATGACAGCAGTCGTTCAGGCCAGCCAAAAGTAAGTCCAAACTGCATTTGGCAGCTGTCAGCAGCTGATAATATGTATGGTTGTTTTTTTCCTGCATTATGGGTACAACTAGAGATGTTATACCTACTGTTATCTATAGGCGTATATTGGGACATTTTTCACCAAGATAACAGAATCAAACAGATCGAGAACTGTGAATACACGCATTACAAGTATGTGTTGCATATACATATATATATATATATATATATATATATATATATATATATATATGCAACACATAACTCACACAGCTCCCACTTTATGATAGGAATGTTAGGACATAAGTGCGATCTTGAGAATATTGCGAGCGAATACGATCGTGATTTTGCGCCCATGTTGTGAAATGTATTGAACTTTGCAGTTAAACTGGATAGATATATGGTGAAATATTTGTATGTGCGACTACGATAGTGAATTTGTGATTATGTTGTAACCTGTATTAATGAATTTTGCAGTAAAAGTGAGAGTACGTCTCTTGTTAATTAGTGATATTCTTGAAAGTGAAAGTAGGCTTATTTAACAATGTGTGCGCTATCTTCTTAGATAAAACTACACGATAGCCTTCAAGTTCAAAACTTGTGCAGCGTCATGATGTGTGAACATGCTATATGAATAGTGAAATATTGCAATAGAGTCATATTTAACCAATGGCATTTGCTTAACTTTTACACCGACATAATACCGAAACGAAAACTCTAATCCGGAAAATCGATTCGACATCAAAGAAGCTTTCATCTGCAAAACAAGCTGTTATATTTAATGAACAATGTATATATATATATATATATATATATATATATATATATATATATATATATGTATATTTCTGGTCTGGGATTTCTCGTTTCGTATTATCTAAAAGTAGGTGTAGAACAACATGGGTTAGCCAATTTTTTGCTTCTCTAATACTACATCATGTTGCACTCTAACCGGGTCACTTTTGCTCATATTATACTCCCAAGTCCAGAAAGATCATTAGAAAAAAGACGATAAAGTTATATAGTTATTATGTGTTTAATAAGAGACATATACATCTATATTTTTTTTCTTTTAGGCAATGACGATTAAAATTGATAGATGAGTCACATTTTGAAGCTTCTTTTGAAGCTTTTCTATGTTTCGTATCAGGAGTCTTATATCAGGTGGTGTTTCATAAATCAATGATTCAAAATTCATGCAATTCCGACTAGTTTCAACTGTATTCAAACAACTATTTTCAATGACTGTGCGTCGCTGCTCACAGTTCAAATATTTATATTTGAAAATTAGATGTGATTAGAATGAGCTAAAAAACTACGACGCTTTCATGAGGCAATGGCAAACTTTAACAAGTCACAATGGAATCATACAAAAAGAATGCTTTAAACAATCATTTACTACATAGGTACAAGTCATTTTAAATCGGACATTTCATAAAAGAGACTATATTTTACTCAGCTATACATGAAACATTTTAAGCAGATTAACAACACAATTTACACCGACGATGGATAAATACAGGGTGACCAAAAAAACGGGCCTCGACATTCATATAGCCATAACGTCAAATTTTTACGTCAGATTTAAATAAAACTTTGAGCATAAATGCGTTTTTGTGTGTTGAGTAGGATACCAAAATATCAAAATAATAGGATATAAACATTTTGTTTCAAAATACATGTTCTAGACATCCTATTTTCTGTATCCGTGCATTCTAAAAAATCAACGAAAAGTCATGATTAGTGGTCGGTGTAGTGTCCTGGATATTTCCCAGAGCTGCATTTGTTTAGCGCAGGAGTGATCCTGGACTCTTTGGCTACACACAGTCCTTTTTGCAGCCCGAAAATAAATATTTAAGGGGCTTTCAGGGGATGTAAAGAGGGACTGTTTTACCCCACGCACCAGATTCCTCGGCAATGTGGCCCTCAACCCCTGAAGTTCTCTTCAAGCTCGACTATGCACTTCCCTGGGCGTCCCAAGTGACTTGGATTGGTTTCATTATCTGCATTGAGGTTCTCTTAGGCTGCATGCTTATCGAAAAAGTCTTGCCATTTTTATATTTAATTTGCAGAGCGTTTCAACTTTGTAAGTACAATGCAAAAAAATGCACAGATTAAGAAAATAGGATGTCTAGAATATTTGATATGGAATAGAGAGTTGTAGTTCTATTACTATGATATTTTGGCATGTGACTTAACACACAAAAGCATATTTATTCCCAAAGTTTCATTAAAATACGACCCAAAGAATTGACACGACGGCCTTTCGAACGTTGGGGCCCGTTTTTTTGGGGTCACCCTGTACAATACAAATCACAGCACAAATTTCTTGCAATATCAAATACAATGCGATACAATCAATTAACCCCCCCACAATGAGTGCCTGATGCGTGTTAATCTGCATGTTTAGTGATGGCTTATGTTCGTTTATGTGGAGTGCCTCGAGAACTGCTAGTTTGCGTGTGTCGCCTCTGGATGTGATTATGCATGTGTTCTGGACTAGTATTTTGCGTGTTAGCTCAGTGTTGTGTTCATCGTGCATGTGTTGTTATCTATATAATACCATATATAATTGTGCATCGTCTGGCATCCGAGACGAGTTATTAGCACATTAATGTGTTCCTTTTCTGAGGGACCGGACCTCCCAGCTGTGGCGTAGCTCAGCTGAAGCAGGCAGCCAGGGAGTGCCCCACTGCCGAGGGCCACTGCAGGTACAGGCAGCAGTGAAGCTGTGGCGCCCGAGCGGTGCGCCGGGATGGGGGCGGACGGAGGCTGAGGCGTGGATGCTGCGCGGCCCGGCGGCGCCGGCGTCACGGGCCACTGACGCCGCCGCTCGGGCCAACGACTCAGACCAGCGCCGCCGACCGTGGCGGCTAACGGTGCTCAGCCGGGGGGCAGCTGACCCCGGCACATTGCACGTCGGCGCCGCGCCCACCAGCGGGCCTGCCGCCGTGCCGTGCCCGAGGCCCGTCCGCCTCACCCGCTGCCTAAAGGATAGCAGGGCAGAGTCATCCTGAAAGGCGACTTCTCACAAACAGCAAGATGCAGTTTACATGCATGCTTTACACTGTTTGTGAAGTGAATACTGAGGATGAACAACAGACGGTGTGACTACAGTCTGGATCGTTTCCTGCAGCACCCCTTCGTCCTTTTTCGCTGAACGGTCCTCCAGAAATCTGCCGTGAAGTAATACGAATGGTAAAAGAGAGCTGATGTAGTGGTTAAATCATGACTCCGTAAAATTGTATGACTTGCATTCACACAGTTCGTTCAATACGTCACTCAAAAGGCAAGCATTGGCGGTACGCCATGTCTCGGCTCTGGTGTTCTTTGCCCACTCCCAGTTCCAGTCTCCAGTGGTGCTACTGTGATCCCGCTGGCCTCCGTCGCAGTCTCCCCTCTCACGCCTCCCCGTCTGCGCGCGCAGGTCCGCGGTCTGAAGGGGACCGGTCAAGAGTCTGACAGAGGAGGCCTGACACACGTATTATCAACCCGACTTATCCGTTCTCACTACGGCTTTACAGGCTTGTGTCGGTGTTAGACAGTCGGCGAGGGCAAACAGCTTTAAAGTCAGGAGGGCAGCCGACGAATTTCGGTTCGGTATGTAGTTGTTGGGTATCGTTCTCTGGGACAGACGCACCTGTAGACGACGCATCACATTACACATTAGCACTGAACTGCGGCTCACATTCTGCGTTTGTGCCCTACAGTGGCACTGAGGCTGGAGTATCACGCCTGCGACAGACATACGCCTAATCATGTACCTTACTGATGAAAGGGCAGTTTGTCGCTGCATCTAACCGAGACAGTAGATCATTAGTTCAATTCGATGTCATTAACTACCTATAGAGCCAGCAAAAACGTACCTCTCAGAGTCACACCACAAAACCTGTTGTCGCTCTTGTTCATTGTGATGTGTGACTGGAGGGCGGCCGTCCCAGAAGGCCTAGGTGGTGCATCTGCCCCGCCCGGTCCCACATCCGGCCTCCTCCATGAATAGGCAATGACTATCACTGACGGACGAGTCTATCAGGGCGGTGGACTACATCGCCGGCCATTTGATTGATTTCAGACGCCGCCGCGGCAAGCACGAATCGCGGGTAACCGCTCGCTAGTCAATGACTTGGTGTCGGTGCATACGCAGTCGCGGCACGATTCTCAGGCCGTTGCGGCTGTTCGTGTCTCTGATTGTTCACCGACTTGCTGAAGTGCTTGGTTTACTATATTGCTGAATCAGCTCTGTAGAAAGTGCGTACTGAACGTGTGTTTCGAACTAAAGCTCATTCGTGTGCGCTGAAAAACCTCTACGACCTGTTAACACGTAAACCTCACGAACATGTTAACTCCCTGCAACCTAAGCCACGGCTGAGACAGGTGGTCTGCCGTTTTCCAGTCAGCGAATTTCCCTGTTGTGATATTTATCTGAACTTAGTACATTTCATGCTTGCATGGAAGCCAAGCAACGTTGGTGCGCGGAGAACACCTTCCCAGACGAAGGCTTGAGAGGGAGGAAGAGGCGTTCCACGACAGATCGACCAGGGCATGGCACCCTTATCTCTCGAATTTGCACCTAAATTTGTATTCTGTGATTTCTGATCCGTAGAAACAAAACCATCAAGGACACGGTTACAGAATTAGGCCTGATGCAATATTCTAGGTTGCCGTAAACTTCAATTGTTTTTTATTGATACCACACAACTTAAGCGAGACAACATACACTTTATTGTACATTTTATGATAAAAATAGTCCATAGATATAGTTTCTTAGATTTGCTTTTAATGACCACGCTTTTTAAAAAATTACCAATTGACTTCAGGTCATGTGACTTTCCACGACCTTAAGTACGTTGAAAACTGCATTTTACAACATACAAGTCTAGCCTAACGAATTTTCTTTTGACATTAAAAATAACGAAAGGTGGTTTTACTATACATATGTTTAAATAAACCTCCGTAGGAGATTTTCACAAAGTTTGGCTTGAATGTAACTTTTCGCCTTGTGTTGCCCCGATTGCCGCAGAATCAATTTCTTGTGTTCAGCCTCGTGAATTTTGACGTCCTGAGTTTAACACGCGCACTGGAGAGGGGGCTTCGTAGGCCCCCCACCTATTTTTCCAATGTGGTTGGAGAACCGCTCGTAGCAAAGAAGCGATACTTCGCCAAATTTAACAGAATTTAACTGCGCGTTGATTGGTGAAACATTTTTGAAAATCAGCCGAATATCTTTTATTTATATGCTTTCAAAGGCAGACCTGCATTTTGAGATCGCCACAATCGCGCGGTCAGACCAGTCTGCTTGCATTGGAGACCGATTGGTGACGTCATGACGCCATATAACCGGGATGATAAGTTAAGGTCACCTCACATGAAGATCAAAGTCAAGGTCAGAGGTCACATGTCAAGGTCATATCAGCACTTTCAAGGGCATTGACCCCAGTGCTTCCGGTGAAATGGCGTTACCCAGTCTGACGTATATTATGCTATGGCGGCATAGTAAAGGTACTTCAATGTAAAGGTCAGGGTCAGAGGTCAAGATCAAAGCTCATTTAAAAGGTCAATCTTCATTTCCAGCTAAACAGTTGCTACGGTGCTGGTCATAGTGTACATTATAAGTAGTATACCATATTGCGATCTCATAGGTCAATGACTTTGAATGACCTTGACCCCAAAATTGTAGGGAAGGTTCTTTGTGACCCTCTCTCTATGACCCTGGTCCATCTTTAGCTGATTTCTGTCTTTTTCCTGCATAATCACGGCATTTTCTCATCGGTTCCCAACGGCCAGGATTTGACCTTTATGACCTCGTCTGACCTTGAAGATACCTAGGCTAATGAGAATTTGTCATAAATACAAATAACACAAATACAAAAACATTTATTATTGACAGAAATTCAACATGATTTCATGTGAGATTGGCACAAAAGCCTAAGCTTAAATCTAGGTGCCTCTCTCCCATACGCCATACACATTTACGCAAAAAAATATTCAGATTTTTCTCTGTTACAGTTTTCACACACAAACTAACAAACTTACACACTCTTCAGCCAATTTAGAAGTTACCTAATAAATATACACACACATACGCACACACACACATAAACATTGAACTATTCAGTCGCTGACCGCCACTCGGGCACCGGGTAACAGGGGGAGCACAGTTTGTCACTGCCTGTCGCTGCATCAATTTCGAACACTGAATCTTTTGGTATGGATGAGAAATGACTGAAAGGAATAAGCGACGGCACGCCCGCTGCCGGCACTCAGGCCGCTGCCTCGTAGGAGAAGTTCTATTTGTGATGCACGTTTTAGCGTTCGAAAGTTAAAGTTGAGTATTTGGGACAAGCTCTGAAAAGCGGGGTTCGGGATGGGTCATGTAAGGGACAGTCGAGTATGAAATGTGAACAATGTAGATCACTGTAGCCCCCACCCACCCCCAGCCGAAGTTTTTTAATTGGACTTTAATATGTATTATTGTTTTATTATTATTCATTTTTATATGAATATTTTTTATTATTTGATTGAATTATATTATTTCCTGACAAATTGGATTATAATCAGAAAGTTTTGTAATCGGTGTGTATGGAATGTAACAAGGAGCTCACATCCATCGAGGTTTTTTTCTTCGCGCGGACAATTTGACTGGCCTCCATACTTTTTTTGTCGGTGGCCATGCCTACGCCTGAGTGACGACTGGTCACATGCCCTGTGGCTCCAGTTTCCTCCGCTAATGGGTCGGAAGCGGACTAATATTGATGGAATAGCTAACACTTAAACTCTCACATAAACTAACATTCATCCATCAGATGACAATTCAGCACTCAAAAGTTAGTTCATACCGCTCCGGGGCGTTTTATGTAACGATAACACATGGGTGCACGAGTATAAGGTGGCATGTAAAAGGCAGTGTTTTTTACTTTTGGATGCTTAAAAATATGCCTGGAGCGAACAGTCATGTGCTTATTAAAGGGAATGTGGCACCCTGGTCGAATCCCGGAATTTAGTGTAAATAGGGGGTATTTTTAGCCGAAAATTATGAAAATGTCCATAATTTCCTAGAAAAATGTACAATAAGCTCAATTTCTATTTTCAAAATGCTCCTCTAGGGTATTAAATAAACCTCTGCCTGTGGATGACGTCATGATCTGGCAACTACTACCATATTCAATTGGCTTCAAGGGCTTCAATGGGCCGGCTACTCACCGTGACGTCAGCCATGTCGTCACGCCAACAGCTGACAACTGTGGCCGAAATGCTGGGGTACATTTTGGGGTACAAATCAGGGAGGTTTTAGCTTTTCTCTACGGAAATTTTGAGTTTCAAGACAAATGGTATATTGAGTACCAAGTTTTCCGGCATGATTTACAACATGGCTATCTCAGTTAAAATCACGTTATAAAGACCTGCCACATTCCCTTTATTAAAGGCTGAGGCACTGTAAATTTCTCAGCTTATTTGTCTCCAGTCAATGCCATATGGCCAGCGTTAACATTTCTAATTTAAGTAGGGGGGCATGGTGTCCCGGTGCATCCCCCTCCCTCACCCCCTTTATCGTTGTCTATGTCCTATTTGGTATAACATAACATTTTCAGTTTAATCTCCTTTATTATTAAAACGCATGGGCTTTTTATCTATCAAGCCACTTCACATGGTATCAAGACATATTTTTTGTTGCAAAAAAATTTCCGAAGCTAATGCACCCTCTCCCACTTAAATTTACGTGTTGCAGTAGTTTCCTACCGAAAGAGTAAGCACCTGCAGGCCTTAGCAAACATGAGTTAATATTAGTTTACCAAAATAAGTGTTGAAGGATAAAAATGGACAGATTCGGGATTGATTTACGAATAGTGGTTAGCTTTTTGAAATAAAAGGCGTTTGCACGCCTTAGGAAGATATAAGCGAAAAGCAGCTTCAGGGCTTTACGACACACCAACTGCTAAGGTGCTATGGTGTAGCCAACGCTCACTCTGTTGGGAGGGTATGCCAGGGATCGGAAAGACTTATGCAGAATGCCCGCCCGGGGTTTTGAACCCTGGTTATCGGCGTGGAAGTCGCATGTTCTTCCACTACAGTACCACTTCCCTAGATATAAGCCAGCCAACATAACTGTTCTAGGACAACAACAAAAAATGTCGACTGTCCAACTGTTTACTGTCTTGAGCTGTCAACTGTCTTTTATGATGGCTTATGAATTTTAGAGCATAAATATACGTTCTAACATCTACCCTATAAAAAGATTAATATTTTTATTGCGCAGGCAAATTGGCGATATCCCGAACAGAAAGCCACAAAATGATCATTCAAATTATATGGAGGCATGCCGATGTTATTCTTTTATTGTTTTCCCATGACTATATGTGGGCAGCACCCATAAGTTTTGAGTGGGATCTGAGTGATTTCACTACGTCACGCGGTGTCACTTCTGAACATGGTACCACAAATGGTATCGGTGTGGTCTGGCCAGAATGAATGCTTTCGTGGTGCCCAATCACAGGCCTCGTTATGTGTGCCCCGAGTTAACCTCACTCTGAGGCGTCTGTCTATAAACGGATTGCATCACATCCCGTCTTCTCTCGGGTTTCGACGGAACACGCAGGGCAGGCATACGTCAAACCACATCCGAACACTCCTTCATATGCAAACTGCGACCGTCCGTACTCGCGTCTAAGAATTACCTCGCCCACGAGTTATGGCACCGCCTTCGCAACCTGGAGCCCAGTGTTGTGCTGCTCTGTTGTGACAGACTGTTAAGAGGCAAACAAGCTCTCAGAAACCTACTCAGCAGTCAGCGGCGTACGCCCTGGGGGGCTCACCGCCAGGCTGTTCTCATTAGGATACCTGAAGCACTAGAGTCGTCACAGGGAAAACGCGTAAGTATCCAGTAAAAGAAGAAGCTTTCTAGTCCTTTCTAATAACTGAATGAGGGATTGGTGCGTCTGTGGAGGTCAGCTGCCGTTGGTGCGTCCGTGTGAGGTCAGCTGCTGGTGGTGTGTCCGTGGAGGTCAGCTGCTGGTGGTGTGTCCGTGGAGGTCGGCTGCCGTGGGTGCGTCTGTGGAGATCGGCTGCCGTGGGTGCGTCCGTGGAGGTCGGCTGCCGGTGGTGTGCAGGACGCGGCAGAGCGGGCCGTCCCGGCGGCGGCCACGGCTGCAACAGCCGCCAACCGCGGCCGGCGTCCTCATCCGTGACGACGGTCAACGGTACACTGATGACCCACTGTCTGCCGCTGTCGCTGATGCACTGATGGTACACTGATGACCCACTGCCTGCCGTTGTCACTGATGCACTGATGGTACACTGATGGCCCACTGTCTTGCGCCGTCGCTGCTTCGATGAATCAGAGAGTGAACGAATATTTTAAACACAACACGACAGTATTTATCCAAAGCGATCATGGAATACCCACCTACAGCCGTATGTGGAAATAAAACGAATCATATAACGGATTAAATAGTAAAAAGAACCGCAAAATAGAGAAACATAGTAACAAGAAAGAGGGTGCGCGTTCCCTCAGATATCATTTCAAATCTAACAAGTATGTACCTACCGGCTGCTCAAATAAGGGATCGCCTACCTACAAGGTCAGAAGTCTGCCGTGTGGTACATTAGGAATAATTTCGACACGATGAGGCACGGAGAAAAGGGTGCTCACGACGGTTAGCCATCGGTGCGGGACCGCAGCGGCTGTCGGTACGTCGCGGGCGCGGCCTTTGGCCCCCGCAGTTTTCACAACACACAACAGGAACTGGCAGGTGGCTGGCCGCGGCTCTCGGTCGCCCCCTCAGTGGCTACGGCGTGAGATGGCATCACCCCGGCGGCAGCCGAGCAGTCTCTTTCGTAATCTGCCCACTCCTGCCGAGTGGAAATCTGCGAAAAAATGACTCAGAGTAGAGGCTAACTGAATCCCGCTTCTGAAACTTCCCGACTGCATTCTTAAACGGAATTCGCTCCTCAGCGTATGGTTAAATCTTGAGCGCCATAGTCATGGGGATCAAGCTAGCAGACAGTACAGTCAACTAACTATTCTTTCGGACCATCGTAGATGAATCTTTTGAAATTGTTGTCCGGGTGTGGAACGGTACTCTTGCTTGCCTATTAAACAGAAATCGGGTACAATGCAAATGCTAGAATGCAATCGTTAATGTGTGGGGGGGCGGGGGGGGTGGCTGGGTCTGTCTGGAATGATATGGAGGAACAACTGATATTAATTATTGCTGCAATTGCCTATCTGATGAACGATCATTAAGACATGTTTGTGTATTTATGTGGGCAATGATAGTTCCTGAAATGTTTTAACAGAGCGGTAAGAATATGAGACTGGGACAAAGTGTTAATGTCATCATGGGATGAGAAACCATGCTTGTGACGAGAGACCATGCTGAAACAGACTAAAATCGGCCAACTGCTTGCAAATTTGTCTATTGAGATCAGTGGCGTAGCCAGGATTCGGCCAAGGGGGGGTCCGACTACCGTCGGGGGGCCCCACAGGCCGGGAGCCCCCTTAGTAGTCGGGGCCCATCTCCTATATGTGTTGTATAATATTTTGGCATTATAACATTTACACGACGGAAATTTGTTATTCCTTTTTTAGTTTTTGTTCTTATTTTGTTTATAGTTTGATTTTTCTCGATCCGACCAAGTGCTGGTAAATTTAGGTCACCAAATATTAAGGCTGGCCCATGCCTATATGACAGCGTGGCTATAATAACCGTTTTGTGGCACATTTCGGGAAATCAAATGTTGCTGCGTGCATGATGGTAAACCTGACTTTACCCCAATTCACTCTGGTAATCAGGCATGACGTTATTGAAAGTCAGTCGTTTTGAGTACGAAGAAATGGTCTTCTACGGGAAATGATTACCAATTCTTTCCGGGTGTCGAATTCATGAACTCTTTAGTCAGAAAATTTCAAAAGAAATGGAAGAAATGAATAAGAATACAAGGGATATGGTGGATGGTGGTGTGTTCCGGACGTCGTATAACGTCTATTCCGCGGAAAGATCCTGATGAATTCACCACAGTTACTTTCTTACCCTTGCTATGTTGTAAATGAGAAAATTACCAAAACAATAGGTGCCTGAGATAACTATCGCCTTGGATAACTCTGTCATTGTTATTGTAAACCTTCAATACCTATTTTTCGTTTTGGGATTATGCTCATCAATGTGTGTCATTGCCCTTTTTTGTCTGGTTTCCTACCAAAATATTCGGAAGTTGTTTATTTCAGAATGTTTAGGACGGTAGTTATTGGGACTAAGCTAATATTGAAAATTAGCTGAAGTTCCGAATTCCCTGTTCGATTTGGTATTATGGATGCTAAAATTAGATTAATTTTTGCCTTTCCTTCAGTAATGGTGCCTGATCCACGTGTTTCAATTTGTCTTTTTTGGTACGCAATGGGAATAGAAACATTTTTCCGAGGCATATGATTTTCGAAAATCTTTGAGCCTAGGATCTCAAGCGATATCTCTGGATTGTGAAAATCTAAAAGGAATGGAAAGGAAAAAGGACGCTCAATAAAAGGATATATGAGTGTGCCCCAGATGCTATATAAAACCTATTCCATGGACGGTCCTACTGATGAAACCGCTCACTTACTCCTCCTTAGCCATTTGTTGGATATCCCGGGGGCTTGGGGAGGTGAATACTTCCTTGGACTTTAGGTCTCTGATAGGCTTTGTACAGGGCTTGTATTGCTATGCCAGTGTTAAGCCATCCAGGACCATCACCCACCGCCCCCGCCCCTGACCCATGGGTCGAGCAAAGATCTCCAGGGGCCTAGCACTTGACATGGCGCCGAAACCAGTATCTGGGACCCCCGAAAACAACACTTTTCCCGCAAATCAGTACTTACGTCCCCCAAAGCCAGAATTTGGGGGTACCGTGAGACTACCCACTGGGACCCCCTAGAACTTACTCCCGTGGGGCCCTGAGGATAACTTTGAGGGGAGGGGGGAGAAATGCTCGCTGAGACTAGTTTTTGGGGACACCTGAGGGCAGCTTCAGATGACCCCTGAGACTAACTCCTGGAGACCTCGTGAGACTAACTATCGGATCTCTGAGATTAGCTCTCCGGCCCTCCTTACACTAGAACTGAAAGGTCCCCTGAAAATAACTCGGGCTTCTGAGATCAGTTCTTGGGGGACCTGAGACTAGCTTTGGGCCACCTAAGAACAACACTTGGCGCTACTCACAAGGTTAATTTCCGGCCCCTCTCCCGATTAGATCTCAGGGAGTCTCTGATACTGATTTACGGCGCCTCTTGACCAAAATTAAGGACTCCTGAGAATCTCTCGGGGCTCCTTAGGTTAGTTATCAGCAGCAACTCTGGGCCTATTTATCCGGTCCCCCGGATTTGCTCTGGAGGAGGGGGCTGAGATTGACTCTCGGGGCCATCCAGATTAGCTCTTGGGGTCCCCTGAGGCTGTCTCTGAGGTGGGGCGGGGGGCTGGGAATGACTTCCGACAGCCCTCTGAGACCAACCCTGGAGCGCCCCTTGAGACTAAGACTCGAGGAGGGAGGCGTGGAAGCACCCCTGAGACTTAGCATTTGGTACGGCACTCCTGAGACTGCCTCTCGAAAGCCCAGATTAACCCTCAGAGGCCTAAAGCTGACTCGGGGCCCGTGAGACCAAAATTCGGGAGCACCTCTGGGAATTACTCTCAAAGGCCCAAAATTAGCTCTTGGACGAACCGGAGACAAGCTCCCGGGAGCGCTCTGAGGCTAACTTTTAGGTGCTCCCTGAGATTGACTCACGGGGCCCCTTATGCAACAACTAGGGGGGGCATAGCCTCAGGCTAAATCTCGAGGGTTCCCAAGATTACCCCTCGGGGGCCTCCTGAGACCAGCACTCTGCGGATCAAATGAGACTAACTCTCGGACCCCCAGATTAACTCTCAGGGCCACCTGAAAGTAAATATTGACTGTTGAGAAAGACGCCCGTAAGACTATGGGACCGAATATCAAGGGTCCTCTAAGACTGACCCTCGGGGTCCCCTTGACCGACTCTTGGGGGGGTTCTCTGAGACTGACTCTCATGGAGCCCCCTGAAAAGACTGTCGCAGGACCCTGAGAACCACTCTCTGGAGGACCCTGGGACGAGCTCGGCCCCCCTGAGACCGACTCTGGGGGCCCCTGAGACCGACTTTCGGGATCCCTTAAAACTAACTCTCAGGGACCCCCTGAAATCTACTTTCGGGAGGTCTTGAGACTGACCCTCAGGGCGGGGCCCTGAGGCCGACTCTAATTCTGGGGGCCCCGTGATCAGAGAATGCTTTGCAGTAGTTCAGATTTGCCCAAGGGGGTCCTCGGACTCCTAGAACCTCTCGGCTACGCTACTGCATCCACACATTTGGGAGCCCGCCGAGATCAGCATTTGGAGGCCCCTGAAATCCTTGCTTCCCCGGATACCAATATTCCGGAGCCCCTGGATACTGATTCGCGGGGCTCCTAAGACCAAGCTCGGGGTTCCACTTAGATCAGGTTCGGGGGCACCCTCATGCTTGCGCTTTTCTCAGGAGTAACTCGATACTGATGTTCGGGGGACCCCCAGATCAACATTCGTAGCCCCCCGAGACCAATGCTCAGTACTCTGGAGCCCCTCGATACCAATGCTCCGGGGCCCAAGCCTGGGCCCTTGAGACCAAACTCTGGGTCCCACGGGGCCAATTCTCGTGACTCGCTCATAAGTCCTCTCGATATCGATAGTCAGGGGACACCCCGAGATCAATATTGCCGCCCCCCCCACTTCCCGAGATCAATGTTCGCTGCTCCGGAGCCATCGATACCAATGCTCGGGGGATCCCTGAGGCCAGCTCTGGGGCTCCCTAAGACCAAGATCGAAAGGCCCGTGAGACCAAGCCCGGGCCCCCGAGACCAAGCTCGGAAGGCCCGTGAGACCAAGCTCGGGTCCCCTGCTGCCAAGCTTGGGGGCCCCTGAGACCAAGCTTGGGGGACCTGAGACCAAGCTCGAGGAGCCCTCTGAGACCAAGCTCGGGGGCCGGAGACCAAGCTCGGGGGTCCCCTGGTACCAAACTCGGAGGGCCCCGTGACACCAAGCTTGGGGCCCCCTTAGACCCAGATCAAAAGGCCCGTGAGACTCAAGCTCAGGGGGGTGCCCTGAGGCCAAGCTCGGGGGTCCCTTGAGACCAAGTTTGGGGGCCCCTAAGACCATGTTCGGGGTTCCCTGAGACCAAACTCGGGGTCCCCTGAGACCAAGCTCGGAGGCCCCTGAAATGAAACTCGGAAGGCCCCCTGAGACCAAGACAGAAAGGCCCCTGAGGCTAAGCTCGGAGGTCCCTGAGACCAAGCTAAGGGACCCTGAGACCAAGATCGAAAGGCCCGTGAGTTTAAAGCTCAGGGGCCCCTAACACCAAGCTCGGAGGGCCCCTGAGACCAAGCTTGGAGGCCCCCTGAGACGAAGTTCGGATTTCCCTTGAGACCAAGCTCAGGGGCCCCTGAGACCAAGATAGAAAAACCCCTGAGACTAAGCTCAGGGGTCCCTGAGACCAAGCTAGGGGGACCCTGAGACCAAGATCGAAAGGCCCGTGAGACTAAAGCTAGGGGCCCCTGAGACCAAGCTCGGGGCCCCTGAGACCGAGCTCAGAGGCCCCCGAGATCAATGTCCGGTTCCCTAGGGTTTTGATACCGATGATCAGGGGCCCCCTGAGACCAAGTTTGGGGGTCCCCTGAGACCAACCTGGGGGCCCTAACACCGAGCTCAGGGGCCCCCTGAGACTGAGCTCGGGGGACGCCTGAGACCAAGCTTGGGGGCCTCTGAGACCAAGATCAAAAGGCCCGTGAGATTAAGCCCGGGGCCCCTGAGACCCAGCTCAGGGGCCCTGAGATCCATATTCGGTACTCTGGAGCCCTCGATACCGATGATCGGGGATCCCCAGAGACCAGGCTCGGAAAGCCCGTGAGACCAAGCTCGGGGCCCCTGAGACCAAGCTTGGGGGGCCCCTGAGACCAAGTCCGGAGGTCCCTTGAGACCAAGCTCGGGGGTCCCTGAGACCAAGCTCAGGGCCCCCTGAGACCGAGCTAGGGGCCCCCCTGAGACTAAGCTCAGGAGGCCCGTGAGACCAAGCTCGGGGGCCTTCTGAGACCAAGCTCGGGGGGGCCCCTGAGACCAAGTTCGGAGGTCTCTTGAGACCAAGCTCGGCGGCCTCTGAGACAAAGCTCAGGGGCCCTCTGAGGCCGAGCTCGGAAAGCCCGTGATACCAAGCTCAGGGGCCCCTGAGACCAAGTTCGGAGGTCTCTTGAGACCAAGCTTGGGCGCTCCCTGAGACCAAGCTCGGGGATCTCTGAGACCAAGCTCGGGGGCCCCTGAGACTAAGCTCACGGGGCCCGTAAGACCAAGCTTGGGGCCCCTGACATCAAGCTCGGAGGTCCCTTGAGACCAGCCTCGGGGGGGAAGGCCTGAGATCGAGCTCGGAGGGCCCCCTGAGACCAAGATCGAAAGGCCCGTGAGATTAAACTCGGGGCCTATGAGACCAAGCTTGGGGGCCCTTGAGACCAAGTCCGGAGGTCCCTTGAGACCAAGCTCAGGGCCCCCTGAGACCGAGCTAGGGGCCCCTGAGACCAAGCTCAGGAGGCCCGTGAGACCAAGCTCGGGGGGCCCCTGAGACCAAGTTCGGAGGTCCCTTGAGACCAAGCTCGGCGGCCCCTGAGACAAAGCTAGGGGGCCCTCTGAGACCGAGCTCGGAAAGCCCGTGAGACCAAGCTCGGGGGCCCCTGAGACCAAGTTCGGAGGTCCCTTGAGACCAAGCTTGGGCGCTCCCTGAGACCAAGCTCGGGGACCTCTGAGATCAAGCTCGGGGGGCCCCTGAGACTAAGCTCACGGGGCCCGTAAGACCAAGCTTGGGGCCCCTGACACTAAGCTCGGAGGTCCCTTGAGACCAACCTCGGGGGGGCCTGAGATCAAGCTCGGAGGGCCCCCCGAGACCAAGC
This sequence comes from Lepas anatifera, assembly GCA_034440635.1. NCBI lineage: Eukaryota > Metazoa > Arthropoda > Thecostraca > Lepadidae > Lepas > Lepas anatifera. Next base: position 30,793 of record JAOTON010001278.1, read on the forward strand.
TCAGGGGGGCCCCGAGAGCAAGCTCGGAGGTCCCTTGAGACCAACCTCGGGGAGGGGGGCTGAGATAGAGCTCAGAGGGCCCCCTGAGACCAGGCTCAGGGGGCCCCCGAGACCAATGCTCGTCTTTTCCAGTACAAAAGGTCAGCCCAAGGGGGTCCGCGGACCCCAAGGACCCCCCCTTGGCTACGCCACTGATTGAGATGATACCTTACTAGATTGATGGTGCGGACATGAATCGCTGTATGAGTATGTATGTTCTTTTTGTGAGAAATAAAAAATAAATCTCTCAGAAAGGGGCAATGGCTTCTGAGGGGTTTCTTGAAAAACAGATCATGAAGTTTGCAGGAGACGAGTTGAATCGTTCACCTTGCCTACTCGATGTTGAAGAACCAATTTTTCTGTGCCAGAGGAGAAAGACAGCTGACGCTGATTTGTTTGTGGCAGGGGAGAAAGACAGCTGACGCTGATTTGTCTGTGGCAGGGGAGAAATACAGCTGACGCTGATTTGTCTGTGGCAGGGGAGAGAGACAGCTGACGCTGATTTGTCTGTGGCAGGGGAGAGAGACAGCTGACGCTGATTTGTCTGTGGCAGGGGAGAAAGACAGCTGACGCTGATTTGTCTGTGGCAGGGGAGAAAGACAGCTGACGCTGATTTGTCTGTGGCAGAGGAGAAAGACAGCTGACGCTGATTTGTCTGTGGCAGGGGAGAAAGACAGCTGACGCTGATTTGTCTGTGGCAGAGGAGAAAGACAGCTGACGCTGATTTGTCTGTGGCAGGGGAGAAAGACAGCTGACGCTGATTTGTCTGTGGCAGAGGAGAAAGACAGCTGACGCTGATTTGTCTGTGGCAGGGGAGAAAGACAGCTGACGCTGATTTGTCTGTGGCAGAAGAGAAAGACAGCTGGTGAACATCCACCTATAGCGAGGGTATTTGTTTTTTAACATGCAGTCGGTGTAAAGCCTGTGCAGGGCGCAGCCGAGAGCCAGCTGTATATGGAGCACGGGGTAGAAATAACAAATACGTCACCCATCTTTACATAATAGCCAGCCGCCTGTAGCCGGGAGCCAGCTGTATACGGAGCACGAGTTCTGTTCAGTTCAGTTTCATTTCAGTTCATTCAGTTCATCATGGGGCAGAAATAACAAATACGTCGCCCTTTATTCACACAATAGCCACGAAACTTTTTATTTAGATTCAGATATATTCGAACAAGGTTCACTCAGCAGGGGGCTCATTTGTTCACGTCGATATAATAAAAATAATAAGAATATGACCTAAAAGAGATAAAACCAACGCCTGTGCCTTACACATCACAGAGCATCAAAACACACACATCACATTTAGCTATTGAATTTCAACTATTGCTGTTCTTACTGAATCACAGATTATCCACACTTATACCTATGTAAACGAAGACTCAAACATTTTTATCTGAGATCACTTAGCATGCTTAGAATGTTCCTGCTCTTAAATTTGTGTCGTCCATGTATCTAGATTCGGGGACGGATTCAAAGCCAGGGATAAGAGGATGGTTGCCCCCGTCCCGTCCCATAGGCCCGTGGAGCCGTCCCCTATGGTTGTCGGGTGCTCATTTAAGGTGTCAAAACCGCTCTGAACGCCCAAAAATGCGACCACTGTGCGCTACAGGCGTTTTTAAAATTGACCTCACAAGGTGCCACTGGTAGGAGCACTCGGTTTTCCGCCATTTTCCCTTGCTTGCCGCCCATCCAGTGCCAGCCACAAACCTACCTTCGACTTTATTTGCCGGTTCTTCCGATACAGCAATGTCCATTTGACCAACTTTGCTCCACTGCTCGGTATTACTTTTGAAACACCCACCCACCCAAACAGATGCCAACAAACCTTGTCGGGATGGTGTCTCACAGGATGGATAAAAGGCACCTCCTGGATTTTACCCCACTGTCGGGGTAAAATGCCTTTTACCATGGTCTCAAGAAAACCAATTTCGCACACTTCGCATGGTGTCAGAGTCACAAGCTTCTGTCTGAGTATAGACGAACTATGAAAGAACTTAACGAAAAAATAAAGAAATTTCGCCCTTGCAGGATCTGTACGTGTGAATTCCTCTTAACGCATGCGTCTTACCCCACTCTACCCTACGGAGAAGTGATCACAGTGTCATGATAGTTGAAATGTGATTATCTGCAATTTGGTAAGTGAAAGTCTGCATCAACACCATCCAAGATGACTGCGCTCTGAAGTAGTGCCATAGAGCGAACACCAGCGTGACCGCAGCTGACCATTGTCCGTGGTAGTGGCACGGTGCGCTGCGGTCCGTGACACGAGTCACTGCGGTCCGTGACACGAGGTCCCTGCGGTCCGTGACACGAGGTCGCTGCATCTGTGACACGAGGTCGCTGCCATTCGTGACACGAGGTCGCTGCGATCTGTGACACGAAGTTGCTGCCATCCGTATCACGAGGTTGCTGCTACGATCCCTGACACGAGGCCACTATGATCCGTGACATGAGGTCGCTGCAGTCTGTGACACGAGGTCGCTGTGGCCCGTGACACAAGGTCGTTGTCATTCGTGACACGAGATCGCTGCCATCTGTGACACGAGGTCCTTGCCATCCGTGACACGAGGTCGCTGCCATCTGTGTCACGAGGTCACTACAGTCTGTGACACGAGGTCACTGCGATCCGTATCACGAAGTTGCTGCGATGCGTAGCACGAGGTCGCTATGATCCCTGACACGAGGTCGCTACCATTCGTGACACGATGTCACTACCATCCGTGACACGAGGTCGCTGCCATCCGTATCACGAGGTCGCTGTGATCTGTGACACGAGGTCGCTGCGATCTGTGACACGAGGTCGCTGTGATCTGTGACACGAGGTCGCTGCGATCTGTGACACGAGGTCGCTGCGATCTGTGACACGAGGTCGCTGCGATCTGTGACATGAGGTCGCTGCGATCTGTGACACGAGGTCGCTGCGATCTGTGACACGAGGTCGCTGCGATCTGTAACACGAGGTCGCCGCGGTCTGACATAAGGTGACTGTCGGCCCGACAGTGTCGGACATAACAGCACGGACCTCTGCTAAAACAATCGCCATTGATGTCACCTGTACGGTGCTGCACTAGCAGAGTTCTGCTCCTACCACACACCTGAGCCACTTTTGCCATCCGTGACTGGAGTCAGGATTCAGGATTCCGTGACTGGATTCAACAACTGGCACTGTTGCTAACTTTCGCGAGAGGTAGCAAGAGTGGTCCCGCCAGGGGGCGCTCCTATGGTAACCAAAGTTAGCCACAGTGGGATTTCTCTATTATCAACGCACCGACTGCCATGGGCATATGGCATCGCCAACTCTTTCCGTGTTGGAAGGGTTTTCGGGGAACAAGATTGCTCCTTGCTCATGGAATCCGCTGGGCCTTGAACCCGCGTGGAAAGCGAGCGCGCTAACCACTACAGTACCGCACCCCCCTTCTACCTACCTTTAGAAGAAACCTTTGTCAGAGATGGAATCTGGCTCGAGGTCCTCTTGCCAGGCGGGTGGTGTGATTGCTGCCATCAGTCGCACAGAGAAGCTGAGCCTGTGCTCCGCCAGCCCTAATTTTCACTTGTCCAAATGAGCTGTCGCCGTGCCCGACAGCTGACATGTGCTCAGAGGATCTAGGCAGCAGCGTTTTGTTTTGTTTTGTTCTTTGTTTGTTTGTTTTTTTTTGTTAGGTGATCACTGTTGTTGCAGAGTGCAGCATACTGCGATTTGTAGACCACCGGGGGCGCAACTTGACGCCGAGATACAAGTTTATCAATGTGGAGGCCGCTGGCAGGACCACTTCAGTACCAAGCACCGCTAATGTTAGACGTGGAATGCAGTGCGCCTACTGGGGCAGACCCTGCGGTTCAGCTCTCCATTATAGGCGGACAGCCAGCACCCGCGGCTCAATTAGATGGGTGCTGACCTCAGCTGACCCGGCCGGCGCGTGTGGAGAGGCCGCCCGGCCGTCTACAGCACCGGTGGCATCAGTGGCATCAGAACCAGTGGCATCAACCAGTGGCATCAGAACCGGTGGTATCAGTGGTTTCAGAACCGGTGCATCGCATCAGAACCGGTGCATCAGAACCGTTGGTATCGTTGGCATCAGTGGCATTGGAATTGGTGGCATCATTGGCATAAGAACAGGTGGAATCAGTGGCATCAGAACCGGTGGTATCGTTGGCAACAGTGGCAGCAAAACCAGTGGCATCAGAACCGGTGGCATCAGCACTGGTAGCGTCTCTGTCACCTGTGCCCTAACCTCAGACCCTCGTGGTCCGTTTATTTTTTACTTTTATTTCAATTACTCAGGTTTATAGAATACAATTGTATTCAACCGCAAAAAGCATAACAAGCGAGGATGGATGCCTGTTTTTGCGAAGCAGAGATCCCTCGGATATGTGGCACTGCAGATTGCCATTTAGCTATGTCCAGACTTAGACATCTGCACAGACTGTTAGTTTATATTTAGGATGACTCATTTGCCGTAATGATTGGATTGAAAGATTAAATATACTAAGTGTATTAACTGACAAGCCTCGGCCCTTGACCATGGTCAGTTACCACGTAATAATTCCAATTTGGACCGGTGCACGTTTACTTGCCATTTTTGACTTAGTGAGGATGTTCCATATTTCTTTCTAATCATTTCAACAAAAACTTCATCGTAAACAAAATCTCAAAACGTCGTACATACCAACAGCCTTCCGTTACCATTGATCGTTAGTTATCACTGCAGCGTGGGAATGACATTGCCGTCGCCCTCGTAACCTGGATGGCCGCTGAATGCATAAAAGAAAGCATACATCCGAAGCAAGACAGGCCTCACTTTCCACAATACCAGTCTCACTGCGTTGGTTTGACGCAACAACACGCTTAAGGCATGTGTTTTCTTTGCGTAGAAATTAGGCTCCTTGCAGTGTCACTGAAGTTCCGGCTTTTCTGGTAATTTGGGACTATGTGCAAGGCGTTGCAAGCAATGCGACGGATCATGCCGTACCTCAAAACTATGTAAGGTTTACGCATGAGCAAAAACATCGCCGAGTTCCGGAGCATTTAAGTACGTCTCACTATATTAACTATGGCAGTTAGTTTTGTAACAATCATAAAACAGTGAACTGTTTTATGCCCCACATCGGACAGTGGGCTGGCCGCCCCCACACACCACAGTCAGACAGTGGGTTGGCCTCCTCACACCCCACAGTGGGACAGTGGGCTGGCCGCCCCCACACCCCACAGTGGGACAGTGGTCTGGCTGCCCTCACACCCCACAGTGGGACAGTGGTCTGGCTGCCCTCACACCCCACAGTGGGACAGTGGTCTGGTCGCCCTCACACCCCACAGTGGGACAGTAGGCTGGCTGCCCTCACACCCCACAGTGGGACAGTGGGCTGGCCGCCCCCACATCCCACAGTCGGACAGTGGGCTGGCCGCCCCCTCACCCCACAGTCGGACAGTTGGCTGGCCGCCCCCACATCCCACAGTCGGACAGTGAACTGGCCGCCCTCACATCCCACAGTCGGACAGTGGGCTGGCCGCCCCTCACACCCCACAGTCGGACAGTGGGCTGGCCGCCCCTCACCCCACAGTCGGACAGTTGGCTGGCCGCCCCCACATCCACAGTCGGACAGTGAACTGGCCGCCCCTCACCCACAGTCGGACAGTGGGCTGGCCGCCCCCACATCCCACAGTCGGACAGTGGGCTGGCCGCCCCCTCACCCCACAGTCGGACAGTTGACTGGCCGCCCCCACATCCCACAGTCGGACAGTGGGCTGGCCGCCCTCACACCCCACACTCGATCAGCGGCGGCCCGCCTCCCGACCAGTCGCCTGACTGGGCTCTGGTTTCCGTTTCGGCAGGGCGCGCTGGCGTGACCCGAGGCCACCGGAGCCGCCGGGATGCTGCTGGCCCGGTTTCTCCTGGCGGTGGCCCTCGACCTGGCTTCCGGCAGCGTCGACAAGCGGCCTCTGGTGGTGTCGCGCCACTACCACGGCGATCTCTTCACTTTCAAGGAGCAGACGGGTGAGTCTGGACCGCGGGCTGGGGGTGGGGATGCCAAAATCTCCAGTAATTGGGTTCTGATACTGGACAAGCTTTCTCGTCTCTGACAGATAAGGCTTCGACACTTGATGGACCTAAGAGACGTTGAGGGGCGATAGGGACAGCCGCCCTCTTGAGCTGTCCTTAACCCGACACAGCCTGGGCTCTTTTCGTACACACCACCGGATGGGGGGTTTGATCGAACCCCCTACGATCTCGAGAACCGGAAAGTGATATGGGAAAAATTGAAACGGCACTGGATGTGCCTTACCGTCTTCTACTCTGGAGTCAGATTTGAATCATATCCGTCGCACTGTGACACCACAGTGGGCCAAAATAGGTTAAATTTAGACCCACTTGGAAAGTTCATTATAACGCGGGAACTATTGGACCTAGAACTAAACAAAAGACATCGGTATGTTTCGTTTTAACACAAGGATTCAATCATATGCGACATGACCTTGTAAGGTCACATATGACCTTGACCGTAAACCAAGGTTCAATAGCAGCCTTTCAAAGTCATCTTACAGATAATTTAAATCCTTGGGTCAGGCTGATCACTATGAAACCAAATTTAAGGCTATCTGTTTTCGTTCAACACTCATAAACACATTAGATAGACGGGAAATGATGGAAGGATCCATGATGGTGATGGACCCATTTCCAACCGGAGACCGCCGCTCGAATATTTGGCCGCCCCTCTCCAGACAGCGGCGCCTCTCTGGTCAAACTTCCTCTGCTTCCTCTTGGTAAGACCGTTGAAATATTCACACCTTAAGAATTCACCCAAGAATTGCATAAATCCGACTTTCTTTGAAAAATGGCTTTCCTTGGAATGCAGAAATCAAGCCCCAAAATTATACATGCCGCCCGCCCACTCCCACTCTAGATGCTTTCCCCTTTCCAAAATCCTATATTCGTCACCGCCAACACATAAATAATCTGTTCTTTAAAACTAAAATTTGGCATCTAGAAATCATACGATAGCATAGAACATGTTGTCTTATTAATTGTGTTTCCATGCGGCCTTTAAATTGATTTTGTGTTTTTACTTGCGGGATAAATCACCAACATTCGGCTAAATTTTGCTCCAAGCGATAGAAGACAGAGCGGATGAGTTCAAAAGGTAGAGCGGATGAGCTGGCATGGATCTCTGCCTCAAGGTCTCAACATAATTACACATACGCGTCATCTAATTGAGCAGATTCGTTGTGTTTTACGCCCTTGGCTTGCAAAATGTATCACATTATGCAGCAATCAACACAGGAGTTAAGGGTTTAATGGTTCTATTTTCTATTCGGTGGTCCTGGGTGCTCGCATGCAGACACCTGAGATCTCAGTAAGTCCCCTTTAATAAAGCAAATTTTAGTCCCGCAGCCCCTAGCCACATAGCGAGCAAGTTTACGACGCCACATAACCACGATGACCGGATGCGTGCTCAAATTCCAAGGTTTTTATCATTGTAGCATCCAAAGGTCAGAAAAAGTGTCCAAGGGTCAACAACGGAATTTCAAACCAAGCTGCTGTAACCACAAATATTGGGCTCTGGCTCCAAAAGGAGATTATTTGCTAGACACTCTTAGTCCTTTTTAAATCTTAACACGCGCATTACGGGGGCGGGTCCGCCCCCTCGGTTTTCGAGATAGTAAACGGCGGCGCGTAGCGCTGCGTACTTGGTATACCTTTTCCTCATCTTTTACAACTTCTGTGAAAATTTTAAGGTTAGGTCATCTCGGTCGGTCACCATTACAGGTCAGTGACCCGACCTAAAAAAAGTTTAAGATAGCATAAGTCGAGCAGGTGAACTTATCCGATTGAAACTTATATCACATAATGGCTCCACCGAGTTCTCTAAAATATGTTCCGGTATTTTTGATATCGATGACCTAGGTCAGATACGAGCATGACCTCTCCATTGAAATACATGGGAAAAATGGTTTACGGAATAACTCAGTAACGGATGGTGATGATTTATTTTAGTGCATTAGACTCGCTGCTTTGCGTTCTAATGATATGCATTTTATATAATTTGACCCTGACCTGACCTGGTCGGTCAAATCCTTGATTTGACCTAGAGGTCAACTTATATATCATTCGATTCGGCTTGTAGGGATTCATATAGTTCAGTCTTTTGTCTATTTTACTTGTTCGATTTAATGGCCGAAAAACTGAATTTACATGTTATCCCTATGACGGGCATGTTTTGACCTCTCATGACCTTAAATGTGACCTGACAAAAAATGGTTCAAATTTTTCATGGAAGTGGATGCGCCCAACGCCTTTACCGTTTCGCTACCTACCGGTTCTCGAGATCTTAGGGGCGTACCCCCCTATCGTGGCTCACCCCGTCATGTGTTAAATAACGTATTGGCAGACTGAGCGTCGACCTCTCACGCTGAGTTGTGCACAATCTTGCCTATTTTGTCACTGACTTCATCTTTTTTGTCACCAACTTTGTTGGCGAGTTGGCTGATTTTCCGACCTCGGATAACAGCATTCAAAGCTCACTTTGTACCCCACTTCTCTGAAGGTCCGCTTATAACCGTCCATGAGAACGGGTATACTCCTTGCAAAACAATTTAGGGACTGTTCATATATAACGTCAGCCAAAATTTGGCGTGTCCGGACCCCTCCCACCTTTGTCAGCAATCGCCAGAAAATGGCTGACCACCCTCCCACTTTGTCAGCAACTGCCAGACCCTCTTGTCAGCAAAACTGCTGTCCACTTCGAACTCACTAGTGAAAGGCACAAGGATGTGGATTTATACCTCTGTGGGGCTGTCCGGACACCCACAGCTAAACTTTAAAGTAATATTGAAATATTATTTTAGATTTTATTATCTTTTATTTTAAATAATCGTAATTTGCTTTATTGGGTGAAACAGGTTGGTGAGAAGGCTAAAACACATTACGTTATACTAATTATACTGTCCCTTTGATGAGGCCGTTATTGACATTGCTTTAAATCTTGTCACCCCAAATCATTTACCAAAATACACGCCCCTGAAAATACGCAAACATGCAACAAGTAGAAGGTAAGACAAAGTACTCACATTTTCAGTCCTTTATTTCAGATGTATTTTATTGCCACTGCCAGCTCCAGGTAGCACAGGAAACACCCACGCCGAAACCGGAGTCGGTGCCCTCTAAAACACCGCCGTCAATGAGGTGCGACACACTCACGGCGACACACGCCCCCACCACGCGTTTTGGCACCCAACGGGACCGAACTGGATAGTTGAAAAAAACAGTGTACATAGGGTGGAATACAACTCAACACCCACTCCGCCTTTTTCCCGCTGGCGAAGGGGAGAGGGGGTTGAAGAATCCCTTCCTTAATCTCGACCCCTATGCGGGACAACAAAAAAAACACGACTGGTGGTAGATAGCCCATAATAAATTTTTAAGACACTACGTCTGTAACTTTTTTCTCAGGTCAATATTGGGGTTACGACAGATTAACAAATCTGACAAGTTGGAAAATATTTTCTTCACTTAGAATTCTTCACTACAACGTTCAGTAAGGCACTGCCCTGTCAATCTGTGGATTCTGCCTCTTTTTGGATACAAATCGCAGATGACGGGTGATAAAAAGACAAAATAAAACAATGGAATTCTCACAACCGTTGGAAAATTTCCTCGGATTTATACAAAGTCACAACGACCAACAACTTTGAAACTTAACTGGATGGATTGCTAAACCCAAAAATTGGCACCTAAAATTGTGTATTCTTTCGTCCATTCTAAGCCATAGTCGATATTGAAAAAGCACCATGCGTAAGATGCAAAATTGTAACTTTACTTTCCTTGTAGACAAAACTTGTCCTAAATTATGATCCATACGCAAATTGCATTGCAAATTTAGCTTTTAGACCCGACAAACAGCTTTAGCGTTATTAATGTCATGTTTAAAATCAAAATGGCCCGTTCTTAGAGATCAGGCACACAAAAGATTCGTCCACTTTTATTTTGCCTTCAAGCTTTCGGTATCAGGTGCCTGCTCGGTTTTCGCCCAAACAGGCGTTTTACTGGTGCATGTCAATATCGGAATCTGAAACCTCGTAACATTAGCTTGAGCCTTGCTTCCATAAACTGGAAGAGACAAATAACTAGTTGTACCATTTACGATCATAAGATAGGACCACAAAAGAAAGACCAGACCATTATGATATTATTAGATATTACATGAAACTGATCATCGAAACAAGGATATTGTATTTTTTTTTTGGATCTTAGGAAACGGATCTTGGGAGATTGGGAGAGGCTCATTCGAGTTCTATTCCCACTATTCCATTAAAACGAGATAAGGCCTAGCCTGGGCGACGTTAACGGCCAATTTCCTTTCGAGGTTCTATTAGAACGACGTCATTCGTCACTGACATTCGGCGCGTCTAATGCATCACGGTTCTGCGGTTGACAAACCACTATTGTGCGGCCGACGCCATTTTCTCCTCTGGTACTTCTCAGGCATCCGCTGTATACACCGCCTATTATGACTTATTACGTACCCAGCCGGCAAACGATTACAATTCCATGAGACGGAGCCATTTGACCTCCTCAATTCTAGAAACCAACGTCGGGATTCATATATGAAACTTGCTATTTGGGAGGCCAGTTTCGTGATTACTCTTGCCACAAAGTGTCCAAAACTATTTGTAGGTAATGACAGACCAGGCACAGGCAAAGGACCTCAATTTATAAATGTCAGCACATAAAGCAACGAGGAATACAGGGGCATCTGAAAGGTGAATGACGCATTTGTTTTGCTCACAACTTATTGATGCTTCGGATAAATAGATGTCACAGACTGACAAAATAAAGAACAAAAGATGCAGAAACTCATGAATGTTTATCTGCCATCGTCTGCACTGGATCACTCCATTCAGGGTGACATACTAAGAGCTTTGCCACGCATACAAGAGCTTTGCCATACAAGAGCTTTGACATACAAGAGCTTTGCCAAGAGCATCCCCGCTCTTGGAAGCTGGCGCTGCTCAGTCCCCTCCACTCCACGGTCGTATGTATTGGAGTTGATCATGTTAATTCCAGTGATGCTTACTTGAGCAATTATGAGTTTTTGGTATGTTCTCTTTGCAACATACTTATAGAGGTGCACCACAATCGCTAAAAACAGGAAGCTAAGGCGCAGTGAACACTAAATATTTAGGCCAACTGACCACAACACCTGCAATCACGTGAAACCGAAAGACACGTGGAGCTAAACCAGTTTTCTTTTTTTTGAGGAATACAACCACAGTGCCGCAACCGCTATTGGTTGACAGAGTCATAGTACTTCATATACATGACGTACCGGAGCTTCTGCCTTCTTAACGTAATAAGCTTTAACTTCCATAATGTTTCTGGTTGAAGGCAATGAACAATTATTGTTTTACTTAGAAATTCGTGGGTTGTGATTTTTTTAATTTCTAACCCGGAACCCAACGCACAAAAATAAATAACAACTGGTGACGTCGAAAACATGTCCTTGATATGTACTTTCGCTTGATACCAAAATATATATTTCATGTTATTTTCCTCAGCCATACTTTGATTATGAACTCGTCACCTTTGAGACTGCCCGTGCATTTATGTCGGACAGAGACTTCGGTGCCGCCATTCACTGGTAGGTACGCGGTTACAATAGTGTGAAGCAGTTTCTTCTTCTTCAAACTTTGGTCCCGGCGCCGGCAATCCTGGTATGGTCCAGTTTCGAGATCCCGGCAAGGCCAATGCTGGCCCGGGCACAGAGGGACGACTCTAAATACCTGAATTTAGCAATGTCTTGATTATAGGGGTTTAGTGGGACGATTATATCATCGACGGATTAGGACTGACAAATTCGGATATGTGCAACACGCTGTAAATAGAAAAATCCGCTCATGTTAGAACATATTTTGTTTGAATAAGATGCATTAATTTTGAAATGCATTACTTTTTTACTGATTTCTACGAGTTTTCCGGATCAAAATTCAAAACTGGGAGTGCAGCTAGAGTGGGTACTCTTCATGCATCAACTAGTCCTTTCCAATCACGGTCCCTGAGAAGTCCCAGTGCAGAGCCACTCGATTCTGATGGTCTTGTTACAGTCCCGGTCAGGACAACAATGAAAACAGATGGTTCAAGCCGTCTCACTTAAAGAGGATTAAATCGTATTTAGTTTTAGAATTCAAGCCTGGTACTTCGCTGGTACGTCCCGGAGAATATTTTAGTCAATGCTTTACCAATCGCTCTAACAATGACCGTTATTTATAGGAATGAGAGGCCAATTATAGGTTCTTCACATGTTCATCTCAAACCAAATTTGAAGCAATAGACTTGCTATACGAATGTGTGAACTAATTTGCGAGTAGGAAATGGTTATATTTGTATATTTTCAGAGTTACATATTGCATTCACAGTTTTACTTCTCAAAGTGGGCACCGTAGTGTTTGTGTTTCCTAGTTGTATACTAAAAGGCATAATCATCTCAAAATATGTTGTTCTTAAATTAGCTGTCAAGGTTTTGAATTTTATCTCCTGCTCCGGAAATGCAGGTTTCTATCTTAGATAAATTTGTTCACAAATAGACAAAAAGCCACGTTCTGCAAGTCCTGGGATGGGAAGGCAGGGACTGTTGAGACGGCGGGGTATTTTTGACAACTCCCCACGGGAAGTGAATGGTGACACTAGCACTTGCTTTGAGACGTATGCAATAATGGAAATCGGTTCATATCAGGTCACCATCACTTGTTGTCTTACATTCCTGGAGGCAGTCATTTTTCATCGCCAAGAGAGCTCACTCCGCAATCTGTCGAAGCCCCGAGTTGAACAGCACGTTTAACCAGTGCTACACGAGTGCAGCATGTCCCGACCGCTTGTGTAGAGCTGACCGGAACCGTGTCACGCAGACGAGTGCGCCGCGTCCTTCTGCTACGACTGGGGCGGCCTGGGCGCGGCGGCACTGGAGGACGCGCCCTGCCGGTGCCGCTGCGAGCCGCCCTACCCCACCTACCGCGAGGACATCGGCGCCTGTGTCAACGACATACAGGGTAGGTGCCTGCCATGGATCAGGGCTGGTCGGGAGGGAGTCAGTCGGTCCTTCCGCTCTCAAAGGGTATGCGGATCAGCAGTGGATCGGAACTGAGATATCAGTTTTGTAGAGCGTGACCAAAGCCCTGGTCTAATATTTTGATGGTCCTAAAACTCATCGTCCGGAGAAAATAAACGGGTACTCAGAATCCGGGCATCCAACGGGAATCCGGGAGCAGAAGGAATGGCTTCACGACTAACCTCCAGTGCCCGCTGCCACGGAACAGTGGTGGGGAGAGGGAGCGAGACGTGGCGAGAGAAATTTCCTCAGTGGAAACGCCTGGTCTCCACGAACGCTGGGTTTCGGGACAAGCTAGGTATGAAACTCAGAGGTTTTTTTGGTGAGGGGGGAATTGTGGATAATGCTGCTCTATACTTTGGTCAAAACTTTATGCATGTTGCCACAGTCCCTTCATCGGCAAATTTAAGGAAACTCTGGGGCTCTTTTGCTGGACAAATGATGGAAAAAGACAGACAGACAGATATTTTATTTCGGACTCAGTAAGCGGGTACCGTTCTATATCATAAAAGCAGAAACATCAGATCCTAACCAAAACTACAAACGTCTTCTACACAACTACAATTTATACAGACTATATACATATAGCTCATCATTCCAATGTCTCCAAATTCTGGATTTGAACACCAGATCATTTTTAAACACGCTGTTCAAAAATATATGTATACCTATTGTTGGAGACAGCAAGTCTCCGCTCAATGTGGTAGACATGTTTTCGAATTACAGCCGCACATCCTGATACATTATAAGTCAAGCATGTTTCACCATTATGATCAAATTTTGAAAGGACAATAAGTCTCTTCAACACAGTGTTAAAGAGACTTCTGTGTGATATGCGACAAAGAAATCTCGCATTGAAATTTTGTCATACTGCCACCACAGCTGCGCACAGTAGATGGAAGATATTATCGATAAGAATCGCTTATCACCGCCCTGCCAAAGGTGTTTTACACCATCGCCCTGTCGGGGGTCTCCAGATCGGCTCCCCGACGAGGCAATGAGACGAACAGACACACTTTGTGGCTGTGTGCTGCTGTTGACCTGATCTCTCAGATGGTCAGTCTGTTAACCCCCGGTAATTTGGTCAGAGCCGGCTGAAACCACGCAGAAAGGGCACGGTGCGCTTCTGTCCCAACTTTTTGTATCGAACATCACAAAACTTATTTGAGACATTAACGATGTTATGCGTGTAGAATACGTGCTGATAAGTCTTCATAAGTAAAAAAATAGCCCATGCAAACATGGCTGGGGCGGGTCCGGTACCTCGAGCAAGCGGGCAATTGTATTATTAGAAGAAAAACAGCTTCTTGTGCGCTGCAATGTTTCTGCTTAGGCTGCTGCATGCTACTTGAAGTCATGTAAGGTAGACGTTTAAGTCCATTGCCTTATTTGGCCGCTCATATGCACGCTGACCTTGGGTAACATTGAGTTAAAAATATTTTCAAAATTATGATAACTTGTTGACTGGCAATCGGTAAACTCAATTATTAGATGAGACTGCACTATTCTAGTCGAGACCTGGTTAGACTTTTATAATATCCGACATCGAAAACCACATACGTCAGCACTGAAAAGTACCAAGCGTTTTTCGCTGCATCAAGCTCAAAACCATGCCGTATTCTCATTGTACAACCGGGCCCATCGACCTGAAGTTTCAGAGTTGTGCGTTTGTGCTTGGTAGGGTTTTAGGGCTCTTCAGCGACTTAGCTGCACCGCGCCAAAATGTGGGACCTTTAGAATGACCCAATTCGTCTATGAGTGAACCAGACCAAAACCTGCAGTTTGCACTATAGAGAGTGTAAAATGGATTAGGCTAAAATTTCTCTGGAACGCAGCTCTTTAATCAGATCTAGCACTTGACCTTTGAAAGGCCAGAGGTCACCAGTATTACTGAGAATCCTTAATACAAGTCGTCAACGGAATTCGCCCAACTCATGCCGGTATTTCGCTTTGCTTCGTAAAAGGTTAGTGACCTAAGGCCATCAAGGGCATCACAGATTGCTAACGTGAGTCATTTTGAGAGATTGGAGATCAACAGAAGACCTTAACCGACCGAAATCAGAATCCATACGTTGAGAATGACTTGGCATTTCCCTGACCTCACATTACCATGTGCGTAGCATGTCTTAGATGATATTGCTCAGTTCCCATTTGCCATAGCCTTCAGCGACCGGTCTGGGTAGTCGCTTCAGATGGTAGCAAGGCGAGGATGAAGTTTTTCTTTATTTTTTTCCATGTCATACCTACAGCTCAGATTTCCCCAATCACGAACGAAGCTTTGCAAGTTCAAGGGTATACTTGCATCTCATGTGTTGTTAAGTAGATGCCAAGTTTTGTTTATAAACCTGAGTAGAAAGTTATCTACCATAACTGCCAGGAAGTCACTCTGCATGGGGAGAGCGCTACCATTTTGTCATTACTGCGGCCATCCAGAGATCTGGCACCCGGCGCGGCGGCACGGAGGGCGCCGACTGGAGCCTGCAGTACCGCTGCAACACCCTGCAGGGAGGAGGGGTCCTGGGTCCTCGGAGGAGGGGTCCTGAGCACATAAGCGCTCAGTGGCCTGTCTATCATTACACAGGTACTGCTGACTGACCAGCGAACCGACCAGCCGCTCAACACGACACGGCGAGCCTCCGACCAACGACTCCAGCCCATGGTCAAAAGGAGCCAACCCGCCCATTACGTCCAAACTCTTCGGCAGCGGCGCGGGACCGCAGACTCGGCAGCGGCGGCGGCAGAAGCCCACAGCTGACCGCAGCGTCAGACAGCTGGTGCGGGGCCTGCCGCCGAGTGTGGGAGACCCGGGAGGCCGCGGTGACGTCAGCGCCGCCGACCTGCTAACGGTCACCTGAGGCGTCCTTGACGGACGCCACTGCCACTCACCCCGGTGCGCAGCTCCGCCGCCCCGCCGACCGGGTGAACGGCCTACCCGATTGCTGATGAGCGCAAATCGCCTCCGACGCCCTCTTCACGCCGACAAAATTATCCCTGCCAAGCCTGTCGCTCAGATTAACTCCTCCGACGCAAAGTAAACACGTCGGCACGGCGGCGGCGGCCCAGCCCGTGGTGAACTGACCTTATGGCTGCTCCGTCGTGTTGTCTATTGGGTGAAATTAGCACGCCAAACATAAAAACATATTTTGTGGCGAAAAATCCACAGGGTGCAAAGTCCTCATTGCGGCTTTTACTTCTGGGGTATAAGTTGCATCGTAGCTAGTTTACTCAGGGACGGATCCAGGGGAGGACGAAACGGGCGGTTTAACTCCCTTAGGTCCCCTGAGACGCCCCCAGACCGATCCCCTCGTCTGTTCAGGTACCAAATTTCCCCCACCCCTTAGCAAGACCCCGGGGAATGCGTGGCGCAGTGGTAACGTATTGATCTTCCATCTGTTTGTATCGGGAGCAGTGAAAAGAGGGACCGGCAGATACAGCCAAAGCACTGAAGACGGAACTGAATATCAGAATCACCAGGAGCTTCAGAAGTCAAAGTCCGGATAATGACAAAATTAGCGATCTCCTTAGAAGCCACATCAAGGTTGCGATGTAATCCGACGGTGACTTTAGTAAGCCGGGTTGAGAATGTTTGTGGTAAGGAAAACGCGAGCAAATTTTTATGAAATACATAAACAAATAAGGAATGCTGTTTTCCAACGAACTCAAGAATGTTGTTTCGGGAACAAATAGAGACTAACCCTAGCACATCGATGCTGTACTAGATCCGAGGGCTGACTATATGGGCATAGGTACTATATGGGCATAGGTAGATCCAAGATTTGAGATTGGGAGGGAAATCAGACGGTCATGGGGGTAGCGCTATTCGGAGCAGAGAGGCGCCACTTTTGAGCGGTGCAACCTATTAGGGGGAGGGTCTAATATTATTACCGGGGCGCCAATACAGGCATCATCGGGGGCTGGAACGAGACGTTTCAGGGGCGCCGAGACCATTTCAGGGGTGCCAAGGTTCGACTGAGGGAGGGGCACGTGCCCTCTGTGCCCCCTGGATCTGCCTATGTATGTCAACGAGGGACATGGAACTATATTTTGGGCTGGATTAGAAAGGTACCGCAAGAAAAAATTCATGAAACCTATTTTCCCGATACATCACGAATGTGAATGACCTGTGTCATGTTCAAGCTCTTCAATGTCTTTACGCCTATTTTTTATGCGCTTCTTGAGCCTCATCAAATAGCATAAAATCGCAAATGTAGCTAATGTGGGTCACAGTAAACGCACCAACTAACGCGCGGCATTCTGCGGTCCGGTTCCACACTCGGGTAGTCTCGACAAGGTGTGTGTCTTGAACTCACCACGCCGGAACCAGGATCCAGTTCTCCCAGTCTCACTGACACTCCGAGATCACCCAGTGGCACTGACACAGTTGGATTACTACCATACACCTGTTTAAAGGCCACTGTGTGATCCCTGCCGTGTCTGTGAGTCTGAGCGGTTCAGGCCCGTGGGTGGACCTCTCGTCGGGTAGTCTCCGGCCGCCTGCAGGCCGGCTGTGCCGCCGGAGCGGCGCCCAAGCGTGACGCCGCCGCTGTCGTACGGGTTCGGCGGCTCTGCTGGCCCGCGACCACCACTACTGACTTCCACAGAAACTGTGAACTGGCCGGCCAGCTGTCGGCGACGGTGTCACGCCGTCGCTCGCCGTGCACGTTTTACGGCAGCATTGCTGAGTCTGTGGTGGAGATGTCCAGCCTCTGGTGCGGTAGGCAAGGCCGTGCGGCACAGCATAGGCGGTCCACGTCTGTTCGGTGGCACTGCGCAATAGCAGGGAATGTCGTACTGCGCACTGCAGGTGTTCCGGTTACGCGGAACAAGTTCTGCGGCACAGTGTGCCTGTAGGCGAGGCCGTGCGACACGGTGTAGCTGTTTCAGTTACGCGTGTATGTTGGGCGGTATAGTGTAACTGTCATAGGCGGATCCAGGGGGGCAAAGGGGGGCACGTGTTCCCCCGATCGAATCTCGGCGCCCCCTGAAATGTTCACGGCACCCCCTAACGGGTGGATGGAGCCCCTGGAATGTCGCCTCCCATCCCTCCCCGCCCGGATGCGAAAATCGGCGCTCACCGATAGGATTTTGCGCCCACCTGATAGGTTTTGCCGGTCAAAAAGTGGCGCCACCTAGTCCGGATGCCCCCCAGAAATTGCCCCCACCGATCGGAAATTCTGGATCCACCTATGGTAACTGTAGGCAAGATCCTGCGGCGTATTATTAGGCGTTCCGCTTTGTGGAGTAAGCGCGGCGGTGCAGTATAAGTGCAGGCAATGTCTTGCGGCACAGTGTAGCGCTCAATGTACGGGTGACCTGTTCGGTGGCACAGTATAAATGCAGGCGACGCCATGCGGCACAGCATAGTACTCAAGTTATGGGCAGTACGGTCGGCCTGGTCCGTTGCAGACAATATCTTGCAGCACAGCTTAGGGATGCATGACAAACACAGTTCAGAGCAGTATTTGCAACGGGAATATTTTTATGAGCACGAGATCAATGCTATGTGACCACCCCCGAGAGGCTTTCTCACGTAATCAGAATCGCTTATATGGGAGACTGGGTTAGTGGTTGACGGTTGGCAGCCTCAGTGACGCGCCTTGCGTGCTGAGGCTACCACGAATGTCTCCTCCCAGGCGCTGAGATGGAGCAAGGGGGAAGGGAGTGCTTGTCTCCCTGGCACTCTGAAGCCGCCCTCTGCGGACGCCGGGCACTCACGCCTGATACCAAAGGTGCCTTACATGGACAGCCAGACGCCTTCAAAACTTAGATAAAAACTGTGAGGTGCAGGCGTCTTAGATCTGTCTTTAGAATGTGATCTAGGCAGAGGTGCGACACACGTGTCCATGTCAGCCGCAGGCACCCACGGTCACGCACGTCTATTTGGCCACCTCTTTCTAGTCCGTGGCGCCTGTTTTTACCAAATGTGTCCCGTCACTTTTCAATAAGACTTAAAACACCTACCTCCAAGTAAAAAATGGTGTAAAAATCCTGAGTGGGTAGAACTTTTCTCTCAGTCCATCTCTTCTATACCATACGATATAATATCCTAGAATCGAAATGCAAAAGTATCTAACACATTACAGGCAGACACCACAAGAATCAGCTGTGGAATAAATCAACGATGATTTCAATTTTCTACGCGATCATGATTTCCCATTGTTTTCAATTGCCTCGTTCTCATTTATCTATTGTAAGCTAAGTGGGATTACGAAAAACGAATTTGGTGGGATTTTATAAACTAAGTGGCACGGATCCCGACTATTTTTTTACGCCAGACGCAACCCTACCCTAAAAAGGGCTCTGGAACGGTGCCCCAACGACCCCCCCTTGGCGGTAGATACCGCTCCACTGACGCTTCACCCTTCCCCAGCCTTAGCAAGATCCTGGATCGCTTACTAACTCAACATAATTGGAAATATTTTGTTTTTGGGTAATCGCATCTACCCTTTTTACCACAAATTTTGGCTCGTTTAACCCTCGCGACGGGGGTTTAACAGGAGGTGAGTTATTGGAGATGAGGGGGGGCGAAACACCTGTCTGCTGTCAGTAGCACAACATCAATCTACTTGTATTATTACTTAGCTATAACACGCGCATTGACGGGGGCGGGAAACCGCCCCCTCGAGTTTTTCGGAGACAGCAGTAAAACGTCGGCGTGATGCGCCTCCGTACTTGGCAGGGATGTAATTTTCTATCTCTTTGGGGGTGCCCGAGCACCCCCAATCCTAATTTGAGCACCCCCAATCATGTGCTGAGCACCCCCAATACATGTGCCGCCCCTGGCTTATCACCGTTGCCCTGAACAGTGTCATCCTATCTTATCACTACCGCCCTGATTCGTACCGCCCCTGGCAAGTTCTCCCGTACCGGGTTCATTGTTTCGAAGTAATGAACCCTGATTGTTCCAACCTCTAGCTCATCAATGCCACCTGGCTTATCACTTTCCCCATGATTTGTGACGCCATATCACTGCCGCCCCCGCCGGATCACCGCCACCCCTGGCTGATAACCACGGCCCCTGACTGATTACTGTCGCCCCCTGACTGATACTGCCGCCCCTGGCTGATCACTGCCGTCCCTGGCTGATTGATAACTGCCGCCCCCTGGCTGATAACTGCCGCCCCCTGGCTGATCACTGCAACCCCGTGGCGGATAACTACCGCCCCCTGGCTGATCACTGCCGCCCCCTGACTGATAACTGCCGCCCCTTGGCTGATAACTCCCACTCATGACTAAGCACTGCCGCCCCCTGAGTAAAGCTACCGCCCCTTGGCTGATAACTGCCGCCCCTGGTTGATCACTGCCGCCCATAGCTGATAACTGCCGCTCCTTGGGTGATCACTGCCACCGCCTGACTGATAACTGCCGCCCCTGGATGATCACTGCCGCCCCCTGGCTAATCATTGCCGCCCCCTGGCTGATCACGGCCGCCCCCTGGCTGATCACTGCCGCCCCCTGACTGATCTCTGCGACCCTACTGCCAACTGCCACTTCTGGCTGATCACTGCCGCCCCCTGACTGATAGCTGCTGCCCTTTGCCAGCTAACTTCCTCCCCTGGCTGATCACTGCCGCCCCCTGGCAGATCACTGCCACCCCCTGACTGATAACTGTCGCCCCTTGGCTGATAACTCCAGCCTCTGACTAATCACTGCCGCCCCCTGACTAAAACTGCCGCCACCTGGCTGATAACTGCCACCCCTGACTGATAACTGCCGCCCCTGGCTGACAACTGCTGCCCATGCCGCCCCCTGGCTGATCACTACCACCCCCTGACTGATAACTGCCGCCGCTTGGCTGATAACTGCCGCACCTGGCTGATCACTGCCGCCCCTGGCTGATAACTGCCGCCCCTTGACTGGTCAATGCCGCCCCTGACTGATAACTGCCGCCCCTGCTGGATCACTGCCGGCCCCCTGGCTGATCACTGCCGCCCCTCGTTCATCGCTGACCTCTCCCGGGGCAGTGAGCATCCTGGGGATATCTGGACAGTGAGCGTTCTGGGAGAACATCCTTCTGTGGATATCACTAGCATTATGTCATATCTGAGGGGCGTTAGTTTTAATTTCATGCATTCATCCTTGTAGTATTTCAGGTTTTACATATCGCCGAGTTTCATGTTACCTAGTCGCTGACCTTTGTCGTGGGAAATTTTCTATGCCATTTTTACAGCATTTGTATATCATTTTTTTATTTGTTTATATGTGTTTTATATAATGTTTTGATACAATTTGCACAACCTGACCTGTTTTCCCACCTGACTTGTTGAAACTTGTGAGGAAATGTCTTATTTACGTATTTTATTTAGTGTTATGGGTGCCGTATGACCCTAGATGACCGCGCCCTAAAACCCTAAATATGATGATAGACCGTCTCCCGGCTGAGCACTGCCGTCCCTGGCTCATCACTGCTGCCCTGATCCATGCCACCTCTGACTCATTGATACTGTCCGGGGTATATTTTGACCCAAATGCGCGCCGCCCCGACTTATCGCTGCCGACCCTGGGACATCACTGCGGCCCCTGGCTGATCACTGTCTCCCCTGGTTCGTCAATGCCGCCCTGATTAATCATTGCTGTCCTGATTCACACCGTCCCTAGCTCCATGTTTTGTTTTAAATTAACCCATATATGAGCCGCTCCTGGTTGGGCACTTCCTCCTTCGAATCTTGACAGCCGCCTCCGGCTGATCACTACCGTCCCTGGTTTATCACTACCAAAGATATTAATCCGGCCATGACCCCCAAAACCGGTCAAACTTAGGCCCTGCTGTCAGCAAAATTTGTCAACAGGAATCTCTAAGACCCTTCTAGAAAGCAAACAGCAGCCCACTATCGTCTAATCGTTATCTGTTTGCCTATTGGAGGAATTGCCCGAACCGAGTAAATGGCAGACTGCTGCTGCCATGCTTTTACTGTTTTAATGTCAGCCAGGGGTGAATTTTGTATCTATTTGGGGTCACCCCTAATCATAATTTGAGCACCCCCAATACATGTGTCGCCCCCGGCTTAGTATTTCTGCCCTGATTCATGCTGCTTCCGTCTTACCACTGTAATTCATGTTGTCCCCAGTTAATCACTATCACTCTGACTTATGCCACCATGGTTTATCACTTCCGCCTCCTGCCTATCACTGCCACCCCGATTTGTTCCAGCCCTGACTTATCACTGCTGTCCTGATTCAAATAGCACCCGGCTCATCACTACTGCCAGTAGCTCACCAGTGCTATCCCTGGCTTATTACTGCCACGTTGTTTCATGCCGCCCTCAACTCATCACTATCACCTCGGCTAATGAATTCCGCCTCTGACTTATCACTTCCGCTCTAATTCATGCCGCCCTGGGCCCATGACTGCCGCCCCTAGCTCAGGGACGGAGGATTCCATTTTCGGGCGGGTGAGCAAGATTTTCGGGAGGGGGGCGCCTTCCTTCCCAGGGGGCGCCTCCATCCCCAGGGCGTGCCTTGGGCTCCCTAGGGGCGCCCAATCAGTGGGGAGGGGGCGCCGACATTATTTCCCTGCGTTGAGTGGATAAATTGTGTCTATTTGCTCTCCATCGGACGGCTTTGATGACAGGGGTATGTGACACTGTTTTTATTTCGCATAGAGGGTCCTACCTCTTCAGGTAGGCGGATTTTAGGCCTGATTTGTTCTCGGTTAGTCGGAGACGCCGCCCAAATCCTGGGCGCTTCCCCGGACCAAGCCAAAACCGAGTGTGCAAAAATATACTTTTGCACACCCTCATTCTTTTTAAGGTATGCAAATGCACACCTTGAACCGGGGGTGTAGTTGCACACCCTTCCGGGGGTGCAACTGTACCCCCGGAATCCGCCGTCTCTGCCCCAACTTATCTCTTCCGCCCCGATTCGTGTCACTCGTATTTTATAACTACTACCTACGGTTCACCACTCCCGTCCTTGGCTTTTCCTTTTGCCTTCATTCTTGCCGCTCCAGGCTAATTAATGCCACCCCTAGTTCATAACTGCCGCCCCTGAGTCATCTCTGCTGCCATCGCCTTATCACTTCCACTCTGATTCGCACCGCTCCGCATTCATAGCTATTGTCCCTGGCTCACCACTGCCGCTCTCGACTTATGACTTTGTCCTGTTTCTTGCCGCCTCGGCCAGTCACCATCGCCCCCAGCTTATCACTTCCATCCTAATTTGTGCCGTTCTTAGCAGGGCATTTTTTAAGGAAACCTCAGTGGGGGGCATTTCGTGTGCTGGCCATTATAGTGCCTTTAGGGATCTATACCCCATTTTGAGGGGGTTTAACAAAAATGTAGACGCTTTAGTGTTAAAAAAATGTTTCTCAATTTTTGTGTTATTCCATGTCTAGAGATTATATATGCTAGCCAGGGCTGCCAGGTTTTTTTCGGCGGAAAAGGTCAAATCGAATTAGAAAAAGGGCCAAAAAGGGGAAAAAGTTTATTTTTTCTAAAATAGCCAAATAAACATCACAAAAGCCAGGTTTGAGGCTAAAATGACCCCTAGCGGAAGTCATAAACCCACAGAAAAAGCGACTTGGATCAATTTTTAACACGCGCATTGACGGGGGCAGGTAACCGCCCCCATGTTTTTTAAATATGTTAAAAATGTCGGCGCGTAGCGCCACCATACTTGGCATACTTTTTCTCTGATCATTTTTACAACTGCTGTGAAAATTTTAAGGTTAGGTCATGTCAGGTCAGGTTACCAGTACAGGTCAAGTGGCCTGCTCTCAAAAAAAAGTTTAAGATAGCATACGTCAGAACAGGGTGAACATATCCTATTAAAACTCATATCACATAATGGGCCCACCGAGTTCTCTAAGATGCGTTGCGATATTTTTGATATCGATGACCTAAGGTTAGGTACGAGCCATGACCTCTGCATTGGAAATGCATGGGAAAAATAGTTTCAAGTGAATAACTTAGCAATCGTTAAAGATAGGGCGTTTATTTTGATTTCATTAGATTTACCTTGTCATTGTGGTTCTAGTGATATGAATTTTGCCTAATTCGACCTTGATTTAAACTCAGGTCAGGTCAAATCCTTGTTTTGACATAGCTAGGCCATATGATATATCATTCGATTCCACTTGCTGCGAGGTTTCATTTGTTTAAAATGCTTTGCTCCATCATTACTTGTTCAGATGTAATGACCGAAAACCTTCATTTCCATGTTATCCCTATGATGGCATGTTTTGACGTCTGGTGACCTTAAATGTGACCCGACAAAAATGGTTCAAATATTTTCGATAGAGAAGTATATGGGCTACCCAACGCCGTTTATCGTTTTTCCCTATCTAGCGTGGTTCTCGAGATCTTCGGGGGGTGGTTACACGCCCCCCCCGTTGAAGTGAAGGTGGCTCAGACCTCCGTCAATGCACGTGTTAAAACTAATTGTTGACAGTTTGATATCGACTTGACGCAATATCTTTTATCGAATGATATATATATATATATATATATATATATATATATATATATATATATATATATATATACCACACTACCCATCTAATAGGAAGCTAGGGGTGCCACCCCAACCCCTGCGTGGCCATCGAATGATTATATCCCCATAACCAGAAGATTTTTAGCATCATTAATCACCCCCCCTCCCTCCCAATTTTTTACTAACAATTTCCTGATCTCAGTCAAAATGAGAGTAAACCGGAAATTTGTATAGCCAGCCGCTGCGGAAGGCAACATCATCATCATCATCATCTTTTTTATTTCATTTTACATATTGATAGGGAACAGAAGTAGGGGAACAGAACAGCAAAAGAAGACATGAGCAGAGCAAAGCAATAAGGAGCAACAAAAGGAAGACATAGGTATACAGCATCGAACAAAAGGAAGCAGGCTTATAGTAGTTACGTAGTTAGCTTATTGCAGATGATCAACATAGGTAGAAAAAGAAAACAAACTGCCAACAAAGAAGCAACACTCATAGAAACAACAAAAAGGCAAAGAAAAAAACGAAAACGCAATAAAAACAAAGACTGACAGAACATAACAAAAACGAGAAGAGCCGATACAAAAACAAATGAAACAGAACAAATGAACTGAGCAGAAAATATAATGCCAAAACACACTTGCAAGCAAGTGAAAGTTAAGAGCAAACAAAGCAGACAGGAACAAATACAAATCAAATTATTAATAGATAAGTACAGTAGATAAGTAGTGGACCCACATATGTTGAGTTGTTTAGTCTAACAAAACCATTACTAAGTGAAATTAAGCAGGAACAAACATAAGAAAATATAGACAGGCACTTCAGTGGTAAAGGAAACTATCGCAACTCAAAAACATATAATCCAAGCATGCGATCAGTGATAGCGAAATTATTAGCCTAATGTAATCAAACCGAAGACAATACAAATACAAAACAAAACAAAACATAACGAAACAAGGAGAATACACATCTCAGCAAGTAAGCAGAAAAAATAAGTGTTCGGCGAGATCAAGAATAAGACACTAATCGAATCAGACCAACGAACAGAACAAAAAACAAAAAAACTGCAAACAGAAGAGAACAAAAAAGAAACGCGCGGAAAGACAAAACGAGCCCGCAAAACAACTGGTTGCGGTCCATAAACATTATGAAAAGCTTCGCAGACACACCAAAAGGTTTAACAAGGAGCCCAAATTCGAAAAGTGTTAAGTGTTTGGTACTAACGTGGAAAGTTTTCTGTCAGCATCAGCTTGAAGTTTGGCTGGCCCACTCACTTTTTTGTCGGTGGCGACCCTTATTTATGCACCACAATAATAAATAACTTCATACCACTACACCAGCAACCAGTCTTACTCACTTTGACTGCACCGTGTCCCGTCTAATCCACGAACGAGCTCTTAGCGCTGACAACTGACTGCGTGTGAAATGAGAGCATCATGCAATGTCACGGTACTGGCTCGGATGTGGGCTTCCGGTCGGATAGAACAGAATGTTTGATTGGTTGTAGGCCAGCGCTCATCTCTAGTGTTGTTATTAGTTGATGCTGAGGCTGCTTTGCCGGGATTTCCTGTAACTACGCGCTTTGTTTCGTCTTTGCAGGATGAAGTATACAGCCACAGGTGAACACAATTTTTGAGATTGCCTATTCGGAACCAGAAATAGAACAAAGTTATAATTATAGAGTAGTACTATGACTTATTTTCGTTAGGCGAGTCTGCATTTGGTCAATTTTAAGTCATCTGTCTATTTCACTGGGGGGGCAATTTCCGGGCACTGGGGGGGCATTTCGGCCGACTGGGGGGGGCAAATGCCCCCCAGCTAACATGTTAAAAAATGGCCTGGTTCTTAGTCCATAACTTCCGCCCTGGGCTCATCACTGCAGCACTGATTCTTACCACCGCTGTGTTTTAGGGTACAAAATAAAGAGCGTTAGGGCAAAAATAAAGAGCATGCACGGGTACAGTGGAGCTGCCATATGTATTAACACGCACCCCGCTGGGGTCCCTGTCATGACGCGCCCCGCTGGGGGTGAATTTCGCCCCCTCCGTGTCTCATTTCTCAGGAAAGCTAAAGGAAAATTACGAAAGGCGTTCGAAAGCTCTTGACGAGACAAATATAAATTATGCGGAACATTTTTATGTCAGGTCAATATTGAGGTCAGCACAGGTCAGAGAACGTTACTTACTACAGGGCAGCGTACGTTTCCCCCTCTAGATTTTTACTCCGTGTAGCTATAGCAAATGTTTATGCATCATTGGATTCCTCTCGTCGTGGAAAATTGAATGATGTATAATTTGACCTTGTTAGGTTAAATTGTGAAGATGACCTGATATCGAGCTAGGTCAAGGTAACAGGGTGCCCTGGAATGGTCATGCTGCATATCAATCGACTCTCCGTGACAATATAAGCACAATGTAAGCAGAATAGGAGCTTTATCTCAATTCAGTGAAAAGTTATTGACAAAACAATCACGGTACGCTCCTGTGACCTAACATGACCTTTAAGAGGTCAAATGGTCAAAAACTCAACTTATGGCCAAGATCGTGGTAAGAATACATGATTTGGTGATTTTCAGCTTTATCTATCCAGTATTTACTGAGAACGAGCCCTTTCTATTTTTCACCATAGACTTACAATCAGATGACCAAAAAATTGACACCACCTTAGGTCAACAATATCGAAATTCCGAGATAGCAGATTTGTAGACCCTAATAACCTCATCATAGTATAAACGTTTCAAACTGATCGGTTGACTGATGTTCCTTAGGCGCCGCTTCAAACGCGTGATTTTAGGTTTTGAGGTCGGGTTGCTTGACCTTGGATAGCTCCTTGACCTGACATGACCTGACCAAAAATTGGTCATATGCGCAAAATCGGTGAGAGATAAGGTTCTGTAAGTTTTGTTGTTCTACATCTCTTCATTTTTGCGTTATCTGGGGAAAACCAGGAGGGGGGGTAATTTTGTCCCCCCAGCGGGACACGTGTTAATGTTTACAGAAAGATACACGCGTTGTTTGGAGCGCTATCACTGTTCTTGCTCTCTTTTCACCTAGTGATAAAATCTTTGCTTTCATTTCAATGTCCATCCACTCTGCCATTCCGAAGGTAAAATTTAATCCAGCAAACTTGATATTCTTAAATCGTGGATAGATTTACAACTCAGATTGGATTATTTTAAGACGTGTATGTAGCTTTGGGTTTTTGCCTAAAAAACAAGCATATTTGGAAAAAGCTGTAAAATACCTCCCCAACATTAAAATAGAATGTTCCCTGCGCTATAAAAGGCGCAAAAAAGCGATGAATAACAGATTTAGTGTAATGAAGGGATGCCGCCCCCGTAATGCCGCCGCCCCTATGGAGTGCCGCCCCCACCAGCTGAGCACCCCCAAAGATTTTGGGAAAATTACACCCCCTGGTACTTGGCATACCTTTTCCTTTATCATTTTTAAAACTTCGGTGAAAATTTTAAGGTTAGGTCATCTTAGGTCAGGTCACCAGTACAGGTCAAGTGACCTGACCTCAAAAAAGTTTAAGATAGCATAAGTCGGAGCAGGGTGAACTTATCCCATTGAAACTCATATCACATAATGGGCCCACCGAATTCTCTAAAATATGTTCTGGTATTTTTGATATCGATGACCTAAGGTCAGGTACGAGCCATGACCTCTCCATTGGAAATAGATGGGAAATGATTTTTTACTGTATAACTCAGTAACGGATAGTGATAGAGCGTTTATTTTAGCTGCATTAGACTCGCCTTGGCTTTGCGGTTCTAATGATATGCATTTCATATAATTTGACCCCGACCTGACCTCAGGTCAGGTCAAATCCTTGATTTGACCTAGCAAAGTCAAATCATATATCATTCGATTCGGCTTGCTGCGAGGATTAATATCGTTCAAGTCGTTTTGCTCTATCTTTACTTGCTCGGATGTAATGGTCAAAAAAACTTAATTTACATGTTATCCCTATTACGGCATGTTTTGACCTCTCGTGACCTTAAATGTGACCTGACAAAAAAATGGTTCAAATACTTTCGATGGAGAAGTGGATGGGCTACCCAACACCGTTTACCGTTTTTCGCTGCCTACCGTGGTTCTCGAGATCTTAGGGGCGGGTACCCGCCCCCCTCGCCAAAGTGAAGGTGGCCCAGACCCCCATCAATGCGCGTGTTAAAGTACTATTCAACGGTTAAATAAACATGCACAGAACATGTATTTGCACTAATCTTTTTTAATGCATAACGCAGAAGACGAAGGAATGTTAACCTCATGCACGCTCGCAAACTTTCAGCCCTTGACAATAATCATATGATCTTTGGAAGCATCTTTGTACTATTGGCTTAACGCGCGTGGATTCAACTATACACGCAGGACGGATCGAGCATTTCAATAAAAAGTCTGCATACAGTGCCATGTGGTGGATATTTTTCAATGCCAGCACAGATAGAAGGGGAAAGGTACGGGACGACGCTTGGTTGCGTGCTGGCGTGGCGGTGCTGAAGGGCTGCCGTCTACCCGGAGGCGATCTGAGGACGCTGCTGTGCTCCGCAGAGTGCCACCTGGCCGACTTCAGTCAGGGGGCCACCCAGGAGAAGGTGCCGTTTGTCTTCATGCCGGAGCGTGGCCAGCTGGTGCACCCCGCCGCAGAGATCACCATGTCAGGTCAGTGCAGAGCCTGGGCAGAGGCGGCGGAGAGATCACCATGTCAGGTCAGTGCAGAGCCTCGGCAGAGGCAGCGGAGAGATCACCATGTCAGGTCAGTGCAGAGCCTGGGCAGAGGCGGCGGAGAGATCACCATGTCAGGTCAGTGCAGAGCCTCGGCAGAGGCAGCGGAGAGATCACCATGTCAGGTCAGTGCAGAGCCTTGGCAGAGGCAGCGGAGAGATCACCATGTCAGGTCAGTGCAGAGCCTCGGCAGAGGCGGCGGAGAGATCACCATGTCAGGTCAGTGCAGAGCCTCGGCAGAGGCGGCGCACCCCGCCGTAGAGATCCTGACTGATAAGTTGAATACACAGAGTATACCTGTCCCATTGACATTTATGTTCGGCATGGACGGGGAGTGTACCTGACCTTCCGATGAGGATTTCCAGCTACAAGGGTGTGGGGGTATACCTGACCCCCGGACAGAGATTTCCGGTGCGGGGGTACACCTAACTCGCTGACAGATATTCCCGATATAACTGACCCTTTGTCCAGTGGCAGATACAAGGGAGGCTAGGGGCCCAAGCCCAGCCCCGCCCCCTCAATGTCTGAGTGCCTTTGGTTTATGCCTAGGCGGAGGCTGATCCGAGGCAATGGTAGCGGGAGGCTCAAGCCCCCTAGCCCCCCAAATGAAGTCCTGGATCCGGCACTGCCTCTGATAAATATGTCCGGTACGGGGGTATATCTGACCCTCGGCCTGGTGCCTGGTGCGGAGGTATGGTTGGCCCTCTGATGGAGTTACATCTATTACGGGGGTACGCGTGACGCTCAGACGGAGGTGTCCGGTGCGGGGGTATGTTATACCCTCTGATGGGGTTATATCTATTACCGGGGGTAGACATTCCCAGTATAGCTGACCCTCTAACGGAGGTGTCCGGCGCACCGGCAGACCTCAGTCCGGACGCAGCGCCCGTGGTCTCGCCCGTCTGCGTGGTTTCCGGGGCGGAGGTGGTGTCTCGCTCCGGCTGGGTCGCCGTTAACTCCACCTTTGAGCCGCCGTTTCGACTCAACCGCGATCAAGGAAAAACTTACCTGCAGGTGAGGACCGCCGCCGATAACAGTGAAAATAATGGCACTGCTATGCTCTGGCCTTGCGTCTTTTTCCCATTTTCTGCCCCTGGGATCACTTTTTAAACACGAGCTATTTCCCGTCCCCGAAAGTTTTAAATGTAGGGTCGTCTATAATGCCGTCTGAAATGCATGGTTTTTCACCCACGCCTGGTACAGGGGTTTATTTATCTTATCCTTCATACTCTTGAGCATATCTCTTTGGACTCCATAGGTATAGAAAGAAAACTTTATGTACCTGTCCAGAAAGGAGTCCGTCGCACCTACTTTAAGGGCAACCAGACAAAAATTGTGCATCCTCATCGTCATAGTGACGTGTTAAAGTTGAGGCTCTTGAAAAATAACGTTTTCAACTTTGTGCCACATTTTGGGCCACAGAGAGTGACATTTTCAATAAAAAGTATATATTATCGGATTAAGATAACATATCGTTAACATATTGGCTGATTAACTCCCTCTACACCCATGTTGATTTATAACGTCATCGGTAATACGTGGTGTAACATGCGTCCTTAATTTTTTCCGATCTTCAAAAATGCCTTTTTCTTCTAATAAAACCTAAATTTTGGCAAACAGATAGCGTAGAATAACCCAAACGATCAGAATCATCTACCAAGAATATGTCTAGACATTTGTTTTTGAGGATCTATATGCGCGAGACTTGCATATAGAGCGACGTCACAAATATATTTTTGCGCATAAAGTTTCTCATTTATCAGATTTAAAGATGTCGTAATGACGTCATCAAATCTGAAAGTAGTCATTGTTTTAGATTGTAAAGTTATACTTTGGGATAATGCTGTGCTTGGAAATCCAATTTGGACCAATTTTTAAGCAGCTTGGTCCGTAATGGTTATCATCATTACCAAATTGTCCATCAAATCTGCATTAATATTCATGTTGTAAGGGAAGATCATGCAAGAGTACGCACTTAACTTTCTAATGACTTTCAATTTTCTCCTATATGTCTAACAGCTAAAATTTTTATATGGTTATTTAGCCTTTAAAATTTTCTAAGTATGGTCCATGTTTGAACTCGATGTCTCTGAAACGAACTCGCCACGAGCCCGTCAAAAATAAACAGTCAAGTGCGTACTCTTGCCGGAGTGTGTCGGTAAGAGTACGCAAGAGAGGAGGATGGAGCACGCATTGATGCCCCGCTGTGCTTTAGGTGCATAGGCCATGTTGCGAAGTTTTTGTCGCCAAACTAAGCGGTTGTATGACTTCATATCGTTCTGAACATAGAAGAATAATGTTGAAATGTTTGGCTTTCCAAATATGAATTACAGACTCTGTCCTGAGCAAAAATTATATTTTCCTATCTCTTAAGCATGCGCACCCTTGCACAATGGTCTACTGCGTACTCTTGCCGGACATGCTCCCTTGGGAAGAAAGTCTTCATAAACATGTTGGTATGCATTTTAGCGTGAGCTACGGTCCTGCAGCTCAGTCCCAGCTCAGCTTTCTTACTGATGACAGACCGTAATGAAATACTTTTGATAATAGAAGCATGGTCTACAAGTTTACCTGGTTAAGAAATATTACAGCAAGGGTGTCCAGAAAATTATTTTGCTCTGTACTCCCGCGGAAAGAGCAGGAGCACGTTGATTTTTTTGCAGCCTAGGCACTGACCTTACTTTTTTATATCAGGGTCTCCACCATCTCAGTGGTTGCTAAGTAATCAAAACAGCTACTGCGTATTCTTATCTCCTGCGTACTCTTACCCGCCCTTACCCTAATGCTATTTATGAAAAAATCATAAAAACAGCATTAAAGTATCTGTTTGTCAATTGGCTCTCATCTCAGGTAATTAAAAGCGGAATCCAGTCCCAGGTATTTGAACAGGGTAAGATAAGCCAGACCAACGCTCTGGCCGGACACTTAACACGCGCATTGACGGGGGTCTGAGCCACCATCGCTTTGACGGTGGGGCGGGTACCCCCCCTAAGATCTCGAGAACCACGGTAGGTAGCGAAAAACGGTAAACGGCACTGGGTAGCCCATCCACTTCTCCATCGAAAACATTGAACCATTTTTTGTCAGGTCACATTTAAGGTCACGAGAGGTCAAAATATGGCGTCATAGAGATAAAATGTAAATTAAGGTTGTCGACCATTACATCTGAACAAGTAAAGATAAAGCAAAACTATTCGAACTATATGAATCCTCGCAGAAAGCCGAATCGAATGATATATATTTTGACCTTGCTTGGTCAAATCAAGGATTTGACCTGACCTGAGGTCAGGTCAAGGTATAATTATACAAAATGCATATCATTAGAACTGCAAATACAAAGTAAGTCTAATGCAGCTAAAATAAACGCTCTATCACTATCCGTTACTGAGTTATTCAGTCAAAACCATTTTTCCATGTATTTCCAATGGAGAAGTCATGCCTCGTACCTGACCTTAGGTCATCGATATTAAAAATACGGGAACATATTTTAGAGAACTCGGTGGGTCAATTATGTGATATGAGTTTCAATCGGATAAGCTCATCCTGCTTCACTTATGCTATCTTAAACTTTTGAGGTCAGGTCACTTGACCTGTACTGGTGACCTGACCTGAGATGACCTAACCTTAAAATTTTCACAGAAGTTGTAAAAATGATGAGGGAAAAGGTATGCAAAGTACGGCGGCGCTACGTGCCACCGTTTTTCTGCTACTTCCAAAAATCCGAGGGGGCGGGTACCCGCACCCCCACCAATGCGCGTGTTAATCGCTGACGGAGATAGTCGAATGACATTCGAAAGCTCCGAAAAATACAACCGAAATTCGACTGGTGTCTTGAAATACTAATTAACGAATAGGATAAACCAAGGCATGGAATTTCCATATATTTGCTTGGTTTGTGATGAGTTTGTTTCCTGATTGGCAAGCAGCGCGAGGATGCGTGATGTAGTGGCAGTCTCGCTGCCTGGGCCGTGAGTCCCGGGTTCAAACCCCGGCGGGTTCTCTCAGGAGGTGCGCTGTCATCCCCATACACCTTCCAAACCGGTGGATAGCGCTGCTGCGTCCCCAGACTGCGGTTGTCCGCTACAGTCTAGTCCCTAACTGACAAAATTATCCCCTTTTAAACCAGAAACTCTTCGGAACTGGACTTCTTGTGACGCTTGTACCTCGTACAAATTCTTCAGCTTTTGTAACTTGGCGAAGATCTGAAAGTTTTCATGGCCCACTTCTGATGCCCATGGTATGCTGTATCATAGCAAAAATTCACTAATTTGGTACAGTTGATATTATGCAGGACGCGGATGACTTCCAGTAGATGATTGTTATTCCGAACATTTGCTCAA
This sequence comes from Lepas anatifera, assembly GCA_034440635.1. Classification (NCBI taxonomy): domain Eukaryota; kingdom Metazoa; phylum Arthropoda; class Thecostraca; family Lepadidae; genus Lepas; species Lepas anatifera. The sequence goes on from JAOTON010001278.1 coordinate 64,430, forward strand.
ACCAATTTTACGACTTTACAAAAGGCGCCCATGATCCTTTTGCGTAGCGTCGTCGTACTCCGAGATCCCCCGCCCACCTTTCAGCGATCTCTAACATTTAAGTGGGAGCCGGCGTCAGCCTGTCACTCTGCGTCAGCTGCTGTCAGCTGTGGGCCGCAGCTGACAGCGGCGGTCCTGACAGCTGGGAAGGGCCGGTCAGACCGGTGGTAACTTGGTTCGCTGCACACACCACTGGCACCTTCCTATCGTCCACAATACATCGATATAACACAAGTCTGGTTTCAATGCAAGTCTTCAGCCCAAGAACTTGATCAGTCGATTGCCTGGAACGTGAGCCAGCGTCCTGGCAGGGCCGGAGGTGCCGGCGCGGGTGTGCTGTCGTAGTCTGCCGGTAGCCGTGTCTTTGGCGGGGCGCGCCCGTCTCACGCGCCGAAATTCAGCTGCCTCCAGTAGACCGCGCGGCGCGCCATATGGACGCTCGCACTCTGCCGCGACCCAGTTGTAGCGCCGACGCCGCCGCCGTCAGCGGCGCACGTGCGTCCCGTCGGCGGCGACGGCTCAGGCGCGGGGCACATCTCACGGAAACGATAACGGTCTGTTTGTTTATCTGAGCTGGCTGAACCATGTTATTACGCTCTTAAACCTGAATTGGCCGGGCTTTTCACGACGTTCCATGACCAGACCTGACGATGCCTTCCCACTAATCAGCAGCCGGGACGGTGTGAACTCAGTGTACCGACTCCGTTTATTGTCAACGTGTGAATTCCGGCCAGCAACGATCCAGGATTCCACTAGGATGGAGGGAGGTTTCAAGGTGGTGTCAATATACGAACGAATAGGTGCGTTTTGTAATTTGAAGAAGTGTCCGCCCTCCTGAACTCGCTTTTGGGCTGTTTTTTAATGTTTTTTTGGTCAAGGGACTTCGTGAAAAAATGCACAGTCTGACCCTGAAATAGGGGTTTAGCTATCAAAACAGACACCGCTGAGTTTGAAGAAAAGCCAGCAATGAAGATGTGTTATCTCATAAAATAATAGGTACGTGTAACAGAAATTATACAACTAGAAATGGTTTTCATAAGCACAAATACTTACGAAGTCAGGTGGAAACATTGGTCCACTCCGGCCACTTTGTGTGAGGTGCCGAAGGGCCAGAATAGTGACAATGTGGTCACTTAACCCATCACCGCCTGGGGCTGCGATCGGACCCCACTCGGTTTTTTGCATGCGATTCTGAGCCATTGCGAATGAGACGCGCGTGGCTTTGCAGGCATCTAGGGTAATCAATTTGACAACTTATGCTTAAAAATTGACATCAGGTCAGGACAGATCAATGAGTTTTGACGTTATTTCTAAACCCATGCTGGGCGATTTCGTTCTTCTTAAATATGACAGACCAAACCAGGATGTAATTCAGCTTCTAGAAAAGCTAGATCCAGTTTCTAAACATCGTTTGAAACTTTTGAAAAAAACATGCATGCTGCCATCCATTTTGAGGTCCGGTCAATACGGAGATCACCAGAGGTCATCGAAGGTGACTGTTTTCGAAATTGTCTCTGTCTATAACTTTTGAGCGAAACAAGATACAGTCTTGAATTTGGTATCGTTGTAATGAACTTGGCCCAATAATTTGAATGAAAAGCAGCATGACCATAAAAGGTCATTATTTGACCTTACAAGGTCGTGCCACATACCATTTGAATCCTGAGGTCAAGACAAATACATTGGGGTATTTCTTTTGTTCTAGACCTCATGATTACCGAGTTATAAGGAAGGGATTTTCTAAACGAATCTATACTTTACCCATTTTGGCCCACTTTGACATCACGGGTCAACGGATTTGGCTCAAAGTAGGCTCCAGAGTAGAAAACAGCAGGTTGAAATTTTTCCGTATCACTTCCTGTTCCCGAGATCGTAGGGGGGATCTGTTTAGATCGTGGGGGAGGGGGCGGAATGACCATTCCCACTGAGTGGGAATGTAATTCCGCCACCTGTGGCCATTCGGGTTATTTTGCAATATTGCTGTCGTGCAGTCAGCCAGAACACTTTGTGGCCTATCAGAGCCCCAGAGAGGAGACAAGACAACTACCCAGGGGGCAGCTGCAGTTTCATATATGGCAATCGTGTGCCGTTTTTTATTAAGCAAGTATGCGTACCTATTACCATGATAGACAGGGTCGCTACTGTTGACCTGTGCGGGGGCAGGTGTGTCAGTGGCGCGGCTACACCTCACGGCCCTCTCTAGTAGAGATCCGTCACAAATAGCAGGGAATCGTTCCAGTCCAGCACGCCCACAACAGACGCCCCCCGGCACTGAGAGCGCCGGCGCGGAGGATACGGCCCAGCACGTCCGCACCAGCCCATCCCCGTGCGGAGAGAGTCGACTCGGACAGCTCCGTCAGCCCGGCACGGAGAGCGCCAGCCCGGACATTACCGCCCAGCACACCCGCACCAGGCACCCCCGGTGCGGAGAGAGTCGACTCGGACAGCTCCGTCAGCCCAGCACGCCAGCAACAGGCACCCCCGGTGCGGAGGGCGCCAGCTCGGACAGCCCCGTCCGGGCAGGCAACAGCCCAAACCGCACCGAGCTGTTGAAGCCAAAGTGACGCCACGTATGCGTTTAACGAAGTATGAAACGTGGGAGGCAAAACACGTGCGTCAGGTACTGATCTAAGGGACACAGGTGTTTGCCACGACGGAACAGTGAGCGTACCGCTCCAGCTTTAATGGTGTGCCAAGCGCCTTTTAGGCCAGTATCAGACTCGTGTCCCTTCTCCAAAAATCACTTCGGGCCTCCTACCGATCTTCCACGAAACCTGCGGGTTTATATGTCGGAGGAGCTTGCTCGTTTTACTCGTGTTTACATCTAAATGCGTGCCCCCGCTGGTCGAAGTTGGTGTGCGCCGCCCCATTGAGCTCCTATAGCTGTGTGTGAGCATCCCGGCTGAGCAATGAGCCCTGACCCGCCCGCCCCTATCCAATCGACTTATCAAACAAATACAATCCAAAGAACTGTGCGTGCATGCGTGCGTGGTGTTCCAGGGCGCTTCCCAAACAACTCTACAGCAAGAAGAAATAGCAATTCCTTCAAGGTTATTGTGTACTGACTCCCATTAACACGCGCACTGGAGGGGGCCTCGGAGGCCCCCCACCTGTTTTTCCGAGGTGGCCGGAGAACCGCTTGTAGCCGAAAAACGAAACGTGGCCACATTTAACAGAATTTAATAGCGCGTCGATTGGTGAAGACTTTTTGAAAATCGGCCGAAAATTTTTTGACTTATAGGCTTTCAAAGTCAGACCTGCATTTTGAGATCGCCGTAAACGCGCGGTCGGACCAGTTAGCTTGCATTGAAGACCGAGTGGTGACGTCATAACGTCATATAAGCGGGACTATATGTCAAGGTCACTTCACATGAAGGTCAAGGTCAAAGGTCACATGTCAAGGTCATATCAGCACTTTCAAGGTCACTGACCACTGTGCGTCCGGCCAAATGACGTTACCCCGTCTGACATATATTATGCTATGACGTCATCGGTAGGGTATCCCATTACAAAGTTCAAGGTCAAAGGTCAAGGTCAAAGGTCATTGGGAAAGGTCAATCCTCATTTCCCGCCAAACAGTGGCTATAGTGTTAGTCAAAGTGTAAATAATAAGTAGTATACCATATGGTGACCTTAAAGGTCAATGACCTTGAATGACCTTGACCCAAAAGTTGTGGGGAAGCTTCTTTGAGACATCTTCTCTATGAACCTTGTCCGCCTTTAGCTTATTCCCGCCATTTTCCTGCATAATCACAGCATTTACCAATCGATCCCAGCATGGTCAATATTTGACCTTTACGACCTTGTTTGACCTTAAAGATATTGACCTAGGTCAATGAAAATTAGTCATCATGTAGATCACCATAGCCCCCACCCACCTACCAAGTGGCGTTTTTCTAACCCTCTTAGTTTGCGAGATCTTAGGGGGGGCCTGCCAGGCCCCCCCTCCAGTGCGCGTTAGTGCCAGACCCCATTCCAGTGCGGGTGTTAATGAGGTATCTGCTTTAGAAATACCTGACCAGGTGAGGGCTGTTAGCCGGGGGCTGGTGCCTCCTCTGGTCCATGATCTCCGGCGGTGACGCGTGCTTCACTCGCCGGCATGAATGTTGCCGCCGTGAGCCGCTGGCTGACCACCACACCGCGGCGGATTCAACGGCGCGGCGACAGCAGGCGCGACCGCGGCAGTCGTGACGCGGCTACTGACCCCCGGAACACCTCCGCAGGCACGAACACTCATACCTCCCCGGAACACCTCCGCAGGCACGCACTTTCACATCTCCCCGAAACACATCCGCATGCCCAAGAGGATAAGAGGCCCCCAACCTATTTTTCCGAGGCGGCCAAGCACCGCTCGTAGTAAAAAAATGATACTGTCAAATTTGAGAGCATTTAACGGCACGCCGATTGCGAAAATAATTGTGAAAATCAGTCGAAAATGTATTGACTTTCAAAGCCAGACCTGCATTTGAGATCGGCATAACCGCTCGGTCGCACCAGTCAACCTGGATTGGAGACCGAGTGGTGACGTCATAGCGCCATATAGACAGGATGATATGTCAAGGTGACCTCACATGATGTTCAAAGTCAAAGGTCACAGGTCAGGGTCATACTAGCACTTTCAAGGTCATTGGCCCCAGTGCTTTCTGCCACAGGGCCTTACCTAGTCTGATGTATTTCATGCTATAACGTCACAGCTACGGCAACTCAATGTAAAGGTCAAGTTCAACAGCCATGGGTCAAGATTATGCCTCATTCCCCCTCAGCATTTACTGTAGTGCTAGTTATGGTGTTCATTATAGGGAATATACCATATTGTGACGTCACAAGTCAATAACCTTGAATAACCTTGACCCCAAACTTTCAAGAAAGATTCTGTGAGACCTTCCTTCTATGACACTGGTCCGCCTTTACTTAGCATATTCCCGACTTTTTTCTGCTTGATTACGGTATTTCCATATAGGTCCCCAGCACATGAAAATTAGATATAATGTAGATTGTCATAGCTCCCACTCGTCCCCAAACCGGGGTTTTTCTACGTCTCTTGGTTTTTTTAGATCTCACGGGGGGGGACCGGGCTCCCCTATAGTGCGCTTTAGTGTTTGGCCCCTCTCCAGAGTGGTGTTAATTCGTCCTTCATTCGACAGGGTTGTGACATTACAGGAGTGAATGCCTGGTTATACAAGCCCATTTTGCTAAAGTTATGCCTTTCTTTCCTAGCGGGATGTGTCATGCCTTGTTAAAATGCCGTTTTTGGTGTGAACGTAAGGGTTCTGTGGTATCCGGGATCGCCGTGGCGGTACGCCCGGCTGCCTTTTCAATGCGGCCCTTTCTGGAAAAATATCAATAGTTCATTTAGCGTCAGATACTATTCACTTCGATATACCTACCATCCCGATATGATCTTGTTCATATTTTACTCTTGATTTACTTGATCTTTGCCTCTCCAACATTTTGTTATTGCAGCATTTGGGCACCTCATTCGGTACCACCTTGTTCGAAATTTTGATTTCGGTACTGCTTTTGGCAGTGCATAGTGTTCTAAGGGAGGCCAAAATGGGAAAATTATTCGAATTTCTGACTATTTTCAAAACTGATTTTGATGTTTGCAACTAGTAGCAAAATGACCAGAGTGTCAGAAAATGGCAAACAAAAAAATTTAAAGCCTTTGAATTCGACGTGACAAGCCATAAACTGCTGTCTTTGAATCTCCCGTCACATAACACGATAAAGACCAAGAGTAATGCTCATTTTTGATGTTTTTTGTGGGCTAAGAGAACGTACAAGGTGAGACAAACCAGGGTTCATTAGAAAGCTTAAGGCATGAAGAATGCGATTTTGCACACAGTTTTTTCCAGTGATCGCTGCAATTAAATTTGGAGAGCAAAATATGTACCATATACATTTCACATACATTTTGAGATTATGTCAATTATCGATAAGCATACAAAAAATTGCGTCGCCTGCCCCACCCTGGGACCACTTAGAAACTATGGCAGGATGTTTCGTCTACCTGCCCCGCAAGTTTCAGCTGCGTCACGCTGCGGTAGTGGTGATGGCGACATTTATACAGGGGCATGTCGCGCGCGCTGTCGGTCGGGGGCGGCGACCGTCGGCGAGGTATGCCTGGAGGCTTGAATGGAGGTGGGCCGGGGCACGGCGAAAGTTCAGTGCATTGGTTACAATGAGTTAAATGAGCACTTTTTGTTGACACTGCTTGTCGACTGGACTTTTTAACCTACTGTCGTTGACGTCTTCACTCAATAATGGTGAAAAAGTGCAATGGTTACAGTATGGGAAAACCAAGCTTTCAATTGATGTCTCTGTACACTAGCATACCCAGTAACCATTCGTAGAATCGCAGTTAGTATTTGCACAGGCCGTTTTCAGACCGCACGATGGGGTAAGAACCGAGATACATAAATTAATCCTTCCTCGTTTGTGAAGTTCACTTCAAATCGCCTGGTCTCATCGCTGGCACGGTGCAGCGTTGTGTGAAACCTGCTGTCGCCCTCTCAAACAACTAGATGGGTATATGATGTGATGGGTCTAAGCACTCGTGGGCTCTTCCACCCCTCCCCACCGACTGGGACGGATTTTCGGTTGGGGGGGGGCGGGTGGACTACCGACCTCCTGGGAGGATGGTCAGGGTGTTTTAAGCTGACCAGTTAAAGCTGAAGATCAACCGTGGCGGTGCCTCATCTGCCTCTTCACGTTCACCGTCCCACTGGGCAGCGTTCACTGAGCCTTCAGTGGTGATTACGCGTGCGCTGTACTGCCGGGAGCTGCATGGCGGAAAGCATCTGTGCGCCATACTACTGGGATCTGAGTGGTGGGAAGCAGCCGACACTCTCGCAGCCGATATTTAGCTGAGGGACCGACCGGGCCATCGGCTCGCTTCTGGAGGCTGGACGGATGACGAGATCCTGAAGCGTGGAGTCGGTAGCCGGCCCGTGCGATGCGGCCGGCCGTGGTGCCGACCGCGCTAGCTGGCCGGTGATGACCGGGTCCCAGACCCTTCTCGTCGCATGATCAGGCAGCGTTGATTCTGTCTGTTGAATCTCCGCGCGGTGCAGACTCTCTACGCTCCCACTCGCTGGCCTCACGGAGATAATGTCGGATGGTGGATGGGCTCTCAGCCGCCGAGGATGGTCGGGTGTCTGCATATATCGGTGTCGCGCCATATTACGTGGCTCTTTGTTTTGTATGTTATTTCGTTTTGTTTGTCTTTTGTTTTTTCGCTGTCTTGTGTGTTCTATTTAACTCAACTTTTATCCGTTTTCGTTTGTTTTGCGCACTTAGTGTCATCTCTGCTCTCTTTCGCCTGGTTATGTTCTGCGTCCTGCTTTTGGCTGTTGGCTTCCTGCTCGTTGCTTTGTTTTGCTTCATTAATTTGTTTTTGCTTCATTAATTGCCACATTATCTGTTCTTATCCGGCACAATGTGTGTGACCTGGGTGTTTTTTTTCCTTCGTTTGTGACTAACGTGAAGAACATATGTGGGCCCACAACTTCAATCAAACATATAATTATAATTGGTTAGTTTTTCCGTATTTTATTTGTTTTGTTAGGACGTTTTGGATGATCTGTCTGCTATTTTATTTTGTATTGCTTCTCTTTTTGTTTTTCTGCTTTGTTTTTGTGTTATTTTCTGCCGCTTATTATTTGTCCTAATCTCATAACATACTAATATCACAACATACTCACCTTGTGCTGTACTGTATGACTATTGCTTGCCTCTCTCATGTTTTTTCTGTTAAAAAAATAACATCAGGGAATAGAGTCTCACAGCACGCATACGCACTTGTTGCATGTTCTTTTATCGTCACTTGAGTTTCGAACTGGATGCTGTAAACATGGAGGTGCGAATAAGTGTAGAAATGCGGGTAAACCTGCCTACAGTTGATACAGCATTTGGACTTGGGAATTTCATTGAAAAGGCGAACGAGCAGCTCACTGATATTTACCAAGTAATTAAGTACACACAGGGTGACATAAAACGTGAGGCAGGTTCGTTGGAAAAAATAGTTCTGTGCGTTCGACGCAACGCCACTTCCGTAAAAAAATACAGTTCGGTCATGGACCAGGCCAAGGTTTTGTTTTTATACAGTAGGAATCTCATACCATTATGCTGGTGTATGAACAAACATATCACCGTTGAATGTGATGAATTTCGTCTTCATGGTTGCATGCAGTAGCGCACCCAAGGGAGGGGGTGGTTATATACAATATAACCGGAACTATAGCAGCCTTTGGGTGGGATGAGGGTTTGACCTTGAAAAACTTTGACCTTGACCTTTGACCTTGGCCCAGAGTAGCCCTAACTATAGCCATAGCATAACATACCTCATACTGAGTAATGCCACTGAGTAATGCCCGACCGGAATACTGCGGTCAATGACTTTGACATGAGACCTTTGACCTTGACCTTGTGGGTTAATATTGACATATAACCTGATTATATGACGTTATGACATCATCATTCGGTCTACAGTGCAGGCGAACTGGTGCGACCGCCCAAGAGCGACGGTCTCAAAATATAGGTCTGACTGTGAAGACCTATAAGTAAAAAAATTATTGACGGATTTCCAAAATTTCTTAATTAATCGACGGCCTCATAAATTCTCTCAAATATGGCACAGTAGCGTTTTCCGGCGGCGAACAACAGTTCTCTGGCTGCTTTGGAAAAATAGGTGGGGGCACTTTAGGGCCCCCTCCACTGCGTGTGTTAAGCGAGGGTTAAATAACATCTTCGATGTCGCGTATACACTTAGTGACTGGAAATTAACTAGAACATTCATGCAAAGCCCCCTTATTATCATATATACATATAGTTTTTTTGCTGTTGACCTAGGGTCAAATACCTGCCAGTCATGCCCGCTGTGGTCAGGTCTTGACATTCATATGTTGTCCACATAGTCTGTGGGAACAGAGCTTTCGATTGATACCAAAATTATTGATCTGGGATTCATACTTCCTGAGACATTGAATTATGTCCCCACTTTCGGCTCCGTTAGAACACTGTGCAGTGGTTTGGTATTTTGTCACACAGAAACAGAACGGCGTGGGCAGCATGTACTTCACGCAGCCGAATGTGTCGCCAATTCGGAGGCCAGCCAATACCACCACCATTGCACCATCGGCGTGCGGGGCCAAAAGCGCGTCCCACACTGGTCCCGCTAGAGAGCGCTGACGAGGCGGTTTCCACACGCCTCGAGAACAAATTATCGAACTCCAATATCTGCTTTTAATGCACTCGAACAAGGGACACGACCAGGTCGTGGCCCCGTCATAATCACGCGTTACACCATAGCTCTTCAGAGGAGTGAGGTTGCTTGCGCGGCTGGCGGCAGCGGGCCGGGGGTGTATGCCGCGGCGCCGCTCCCGCGCGGCGCGGTGTCGGTGGCGGCGGCGGCGGCGGCGGCGCTCCGGAGCGGCGGGGATCCCACCGAGAGTCCACACCGGGCGACGGACAGCTTAGAGACCAGGCCACTGGGCGTGGAAAACGGCTCAAATAGCGTTCTTTTAACTCGAAATTTCCCGCTGTTCTGAGCAAACACTGTATTCAAGTTTCTAAGTGCTTCTTTCCTTTTCATCTTCCTTTTCTGCTGAGTCGCTCACCATTTTGCTAAGAAATGTTATTTCCTATTGCTAAGAAATCTTTGGAAGGTCAGGAATCATTACCTAGCTATCTAGTTTTCTAGTTTAATAAAGTCTCACTGCCATCAAAAAATGTACCCAACCCCTTCAGGAATATTTTTAGACCATTGTCCCAAAGGAAATAGACACTTGAAGCTAAGAATAAGTGGACGCAGTGCTCAGCTTCAGGGTCAAAATAGATCCTTAAATTGTTTCCAAATTATTTTTAAAAGTATTCTCTTTGCTAACACGACGCGGGCGTCCTGAGACAGACTGCAGTTGTACAAACACCCTGACTGGCCCGGAGTCGACGTTCGGCGACGAACCGGTTGACAGCCAATGTCGATGTTAATGTGCCGCCGAAACCGTCGCGCTTGATCGAGCCCAACTGCGGTGAAACCCAGGCCTGAAACTGGAATTACAGCGCTTCTCTTACCGGCGCATCAAGAAGGTCACTTGTATGGAGCGCGCCAGGTAGAAACTCGTCTTAGCCAGTCTAGCGTACAAAGTGCGGCCCACAGCAGTGGCGCCGCGTCGCCCGTTCCACGCCTCTTGTTCCCAGTCCGTGTTCCGGACAGCGATAGCCGGATTCACACCAGCGTCGCCGAGTGAGAGCCGGTCGTCCCGCTGAGCGGCGGTTGATTATGCGGGGTCGCTCTCGTTCGGACTAGTCGCCGGCCGTTTGGCGCGATACTTCCGCTTGGTGGGACGCGAGCGCGGCCGCGGCAGCCCGCGACAAACGGACAAACGGGTCCAGACGCCGCCTAACCCGAGTTCACCGGGCCGCGGCGCCCTGTCACCAGCGACACGCCACGATGACCGATCGACACAATCCAGAACAATGATGAGTGAAACATTGTCTACCCGATGGCGACCAATCTACCACGACAAGCCCGTTACCGAGCGTGCAGCTCATCATGTGGTAACTTCCGCTCGGCGAGGATGTTTCGCAACGCGGTGGCGTCGGTGCCGGGTGAGCCATTAGCGGGTTTACTGCTGTGCCACTCTGCCACCGTGGTCATAGACACATCACACTTTCGCTGTGGTTTCAGACTGGTCTGCATAACTGGCGCAAACAATTTGCATCTTACATCCTCGGTCTTGCGCCGGTGGATTCAGGTTTGTGCAGAAGAGCTATGTTTAGGGCGAGACATGGGCGGCTGTGCCTGCTATAGCGGCCAGGTGACGCACATCTGTAATTGTAATACTATGTGTTCTCTCTCTCTCTTTCTCTCTCTCTCTCTCTCTCTCTCTCTCTCTCTCTCTCTCCTGTGACTGGGTGTGTGTCTGTGTTGCAGTGGGTGGGAGACGGCGTGAGTCCGGAGGCGATCGCCGGCCGCGTGGTTCTCGTCCGTCTTCTCTGTAAGGACGCCGGAAACCAGCTGCGGCCCCGTTTTTCGCCCTGCGTGGCGTTCCGCGTGGCCGGGACACAAGGTAGGGACAGCGCACACGGGAAGCAGCAATAGGGGACGCGCTCAAGCTCGCAGAGCAGAGCGATGACTTACAGCATGTTTAAGACCCGGGATTTTGATGTTTTTCAGGGGACTTATAGGTCGAGCCTGAGTTAGCCGTGATTTATCGCATTACCTCTCCGTGTCGATCTCCACCGCAGCGGCGGGCCACTTTTCTCCGCGGGGCGGCGCTCTGTTGGGCCGTCCTGGGCCGCTCTCTCTCTGTTCTCAGTGCCGCCGTGTCTATAGCCGGGGTCAGAGCGTGGACGCGGCCGTACCTGCCGCCGTTTTGTGTGGCCCTCTCCCGATGGGGAGATAGGAGTTATCCGATGCCGGCCGCGTGAGGCGCAGGCGTCAGCCGCAGGAGCGGTACACACGTCCGCGCCGAGCGCAGATAGCCATCCAGCCAGGCAGCAGCGCTGGCGGTGTTGGAGCGCGGGCTCAGCCGCCTCTTTCCCGACACATGGCTGTATTAGCATGCAATGTCTTCGCCATATCGGATAGATCTGGGGTTAACCATTGTAGCTGCTCTCGATCTCACCTGAGAGTACTTTTGATACCGAGTAAGCTCAGAGAGAGCGAAGCTGAGAGGTTGAGAAGTAGGATATGTGACGCATATATTTCTCAGCTGCTTCACCAATATTATTTACATGTAACAAGCAAATGTTGGTTATTGAGAAAAAATTAAGTAGTGTTCTTAAAATTAGTTATGACTTCCGGGGTATGACTTTACCCAGAGCTGCATTATCCTCATGTAAAAACAAGGCTGTGTCATTGTTGTTTTTCGGAAGAATTCACAGCGCCACGGCGATAGTTGGGCTTAGGCACGGGCGAACCCCGAAATCCGATTCCGTTTAGTCTCGAACCGAGAGCCGGCATCATGAGTCCAACGCTGAAACAGCAGGGTGACGGCAGTGACCTGTGGGCGGCAGGTCAGGCGGAGGCGATCTCCCAGGCGGATGAGGGCGGCGCCGGGTCGCTGGCAGTAGGTCTGGGTATCGGTGCCGTCCTGCTGCTGTACCTGCTGGCCATGGCCGGCTACCTGGTGCACCGGCGGAGGCGGCGGCGCGCCGGACATCGCCTCATCGAGGACGCGCTCATCGGCAAGCCAGCAGCCGGCCGCGACACCACGGCCGCCCCCACCGCCGCCTCCCACCGCCAGTCGCGCAGGGGGCGCTCAGACAACGCCGACGCAGCAGAGGTAGGGAGGTCAGGGAGCGGCGCGGCAGAAGTAGGAAGGTCAGGGAGCGATACAACAGAGGTAGGGTGGTCAGGGATCGATACCGCAGAGGTAGGGAGGTCAGGATGCGGCACGGCAGAGGAAGGGAGGTCAGGGAGCGGCGCAGCAATGGTAGGGAGGTCAGAAAGCGGCAGGCGCGTAGCCAGGATTGCGCCCAGGGGGGGGCGGCGCCCCGAAAAGGGCCCCTGCAACAGCGCCAACAGGGTCCTGATGCGTAAAAAGTGCCCTGCTTGTTACAGAATCGTGTCCTCAGGAGGGCCCTTTGGGCCCTCAGGTGGGGGCAGCTGTCCCTGCCGCCCCCCCCTCTTGGCTACGCCCCTGGAAAGCAGCATGGTAGAGGCAGGTAAGCGAGATTAACACGGCAGAGGTAGGGAGCACACAGCCCAGACACAACAGGTGTAAGGAGCACAGAGGCTGGACACATCAGAGGTAAGAAGCACAGAGACTGATAACAGTGGTCGGGGAGCTCAGAGGCCGCACGCAGCAGAGGTTGGGAGATTACAGTTCAGACACAGCAGAGGTAAGAAGCACACAGACTGAATACAGTAGAGGCAGGGAACTCAGAGACCGGACGCAGCAGAGGTTGGGAGATTAGGGGCCGGACACAGCAGAGGGAGGGGGCTCAGAGGCAGGACGCAGCAGAGGGAGGAAGCTCATAGGCCTGACACAACAGGGGAGGAGGTACAAAGACTGAATACAGCAGATGGAGGGAGCTCAGAGGCAGGACGCAGCAGAGGTTGGCAACCCGCAACCTGCAGTACTGTGAGCTTGTTGAACAAGATGCATTGTTTAATGCTTATGTGTATGTTTATGATTGTTCACTTTTAGGAGCAACATGTAAGACCCACTAATAGCGCAAGTCAATAGAGTAAAACAAGAACATGATATCTATTATGAAGTGATGAAGAAGACACAAGTTTATCTAGATATTGGTGACATTAAAAACTCACAAAGGTGGCGATGCGCCGTAGAATAATAAAAAGGCTTCATAATCTATCTATGAAAGAGCAGACAGGTAGTTTTCGTTTCTGGCAACGCACTACAATAGTTTCGCGGCTTTGTGCATGGTTTTGTACAACAACGGACTTATATAGTGGCCGAACGCCTTGATGCTATGTGTGAAAGGATGGAATACTGTATGTACAGGGTGTTTCATAAAGAATGATATTTTTGAATTGATCATAATGCGGTTGTAAATAGGTTGCTGTGGTATGATTTACATATCAATCGAAAGATGATTTTGGGACATTTACGATTATTCGTATTTTGATAGCTGTTTGGATATTTTTGCTAGTAAAAGTAGTCTTAAAAATGACTTGAAAAACACTGTCATCTTGCGTTCATCGAAAATGTTCGTAGAAATCACGTGCGTATCACGTGACAAGTATCACGCCAATGGCACTGCAAACATGATATCGTCACTATGGTACGTCTCAGTCCACATGCACATTGCCTCTGGAGATTAATTCTAAAAAAACATCTCTCAAGCTTAGGAAAGCTCGGGTCCAAGCAAGCAATCCCCAATTGGTCCATGTCCCTTATTCTGCGGTGAACAGTGGGGTCTTTTGCGCTGTGTCCGCCGCATCCAGTCATTGATATGGAAGGTAAACCAATGAGCCATACGGAGCTTGAGCCAAAAACTTTTAACTTGTAATATTACTGAGACTTTTGCTTTTGATGTGCATGCTCACGTGCCATTTGTGTGTGCTAAAGCCTTTTAGAGTGCTGAAGTTCAGTTTTCTCAAATATAAGCGGGCATATATTATGTTTCTTGCACCATTTTCCGAGTACATTTAAGACGAGAGAAGACATGTGATGCAAATGAAACATATTTACATAAAAATGTCCTACAATTTACCATTAAAATGAGTGTTTTGTGAACGGTTTGAAGGATTTTTAGTACTTTACTGAACATTTAAAAATATATTCTTTCTGAAACACCCTGTATAATCAAATCCAGTCTCTTTCGAAGGACTCAAACGCCTTGGTTCTATCAGATTCAATTTGGAAAAAAAACGGAGAATGTAAATATCAGCAATGGGTGGTTCAGTGGCGATCGTCACGCCAAATACCTGGAGTTCAATTCCTTGGAACTCATTCAAGTTTATTCGGCCCCTCGCCAGCCCCTCTCATAAGTTGTATTCAAATGACACAGTTAGGGGACGCTAGCCTAATATGAACGCTCTCAATGATAGCAGGTACAATGGAGTGACCTGTGCGTACTCAGATTATACAGCCCGGGCGAGGCACGGCTGGCCGGGCGCAGTGTCGTGCCCACGGCTCCGGGTGACAGTCCCCGCGCCGCCAGGAGCCGACGGACCTGACGCAGAGACCGGGCTCCAGCCTCAGTCTGGGCTCGGCCGGCTCCAGCGAGGTCAACGAGCGTCTGCCGGAGGACCCGCTGGCCACCCTGGTGGACGGGGGCCGCGACTCGGGCGCTCTGGACGACGACGACGACGCGGGGTGGGTAGGGACCGGAGTTAGTGGTCTGGGTAAGGGTGATGCGCAGGCAGAGACCTGAGTTAGTGGCCTGGGTACGGATGCGGTGCAGACAGGTATCGGAGCTGGTGTGGGGTACGGATAGCGCTGTCGAACCAGGATGAAAGTGCAGCGGAAACGAGCTAGCATGAGGGTGGCGGGGTATATCTAGTCAGGGTGAGGTAGCGTGGATGAAGGGCTGGTCCAAGCTAGGAAAGGAAACTTTGGGGTTACACGGTAAGAAAGGCTTGGTAGTTGGGCAAATAATACCAGGTTGGGGTAAGGTGATACGACGATGTCGATTGTGGTAGGGTTGATGGGCGGCGGTGAATCTGAGGAAGAATCCCGGGTTGGGGTTCGCTGGGGTAGTTACTAGATAGGGAGATGCGGGGATGAATGAAGAGCGGTTACCCCGTGCCAAGCATTTTCAAAATTGATGAAGCACAAACAAATTTCCAATGTTTTTCCCCTCATGACTGCTTACGAAACGTTTGCTCAAAACGCATTTGAAAAATTTCAGTTTCTCCCATTTCCGTCATATTAGATGAGTTAAGAAACAAATGCAATTACCACGAACTGGAGCTCATTTTAAATTGTTACGAGCTTTAGAATTCAGTGAAAGAACGGAGGTAGACAGTTATTAGTTGAAGAATTATTGGCACTTGAATGGTTGCTGACGGCTATATAGATAGTCAAATTTGGGATTTTGAACATTTCGGATATAAAAAAACGCGAGAGATCTCGTGCGAATGGCCCTAAACATGTTTCTTCGTTGGAAAATACGTGGTCTGAAAGACAACATGAGTGTTTATTCGCAGAGTGTGTTTTATGTTTACTTTTTGTGCAAATAAACTAAGTCCGGCTCATTAAACTAAGTGAGAGATGGCTTTGTACAAATGCATTTTAAACATGGGGTATATATCTGTCATTGGTATAATGGATGAAATAAAAATAAGTGCTTACGTATTAAGCTGCATCCGGTAAGCCATATTAAGCCGCACAAAATCGGCACTTGTTTATTTGTTGTCTTCCTATTCAAACAGGAAAGTCATATTGGCGACGTAGTGAGTAGAAAAAGTCTCATTGACTGTGATGCCTTTTGGTCCCATACCATATAGAAGTATTCAGGCCGCCCATTCTTGGTGATTATTTAGTCTTTAGTCTAAACAGCTCCGCACTGAAAGGCTGAGCCAAGCCACCTGGAGGGCTACGGGATGGCATTAGCCTCATTAGATGATTGCGGTACTCATGTGTGTTAGAGTACCATGTCTTTGATCTCATCGGCCCGAGACGTTGGTGCTCGTACCCCGCGTAAATAACTCTGTCCATCCCTTTTCCCCGTTACATAATCACAGCTGGTGGTAAAACCTCCTATGCGCACATCCTTGTGATTTTACGTTTAATACGCATTCATGGAAGACATCGATCTAACCTGCAATGGTGAGCGGCCCAGACACTGAGCGGAATAGAACGAAAAAGAAACATTACAGTAAGCATGACACCTTCTACTCGTTGTTACCGTCGTATATTTTCTGGACGTGCCGTTACAATACAAAGAATTCGAGTTTATTATATGTAACGGATAGAGGAAACATCCATATCAACAGCGCCTCTGTACAAAGCAATCTCTTTCATTTTTGCTTCAAAGCAAGACTTGTGTGTTGGGCAGACAGCTAGCTGCCGCGAGTCTTTTCGGTCGGACAGAACGCTGCATTTGTAGGCTGTTCTGAATTAGCACTGCATTGCACCTTTGAGCAGTTAGTTAAAGGAAATGGGCCTCCTTGTCAAAAAAATACAAAAATAACCATTCATAGACAAGGTAAGCCTAGAAATCTGGAAACCACATTTGGTTTAATCGCAAAAAAAACAACGACAAAAAGCCCCTTCTTACAATAAATGATGCTATCAAAACAGAACACCTCAGTATGACCTCAGTATGCCAAAGTTGCAATGGCATTGTCATTCTTAACAATCGTCACGTGACATGCGTGGCAGTCATGCAGTCGTGTTTTAAACAAACCAAATTTTGTAACCAGATTGGGTATTAAGACCCTTTATTTTGAACTTAAAGTGTGCGGAACTTTGCTTAGAGAGCTTTGGGTTAAATGAAACATGGCTATTGACCCCGGTCACGCTCACCAGCGGCGCTAGTGTGCCCTCCAAGATGGCCGCGAAAGAGGGACTCCAAAAGGTAAACAACGTTAGTGGGCCCGGGAATAGCATGGTAAGCGGTGAATTATACGTGTTTTATGTTTGGTATGTGGCAGCGGCTTATAACCAGCCACTGCGGAAGGCAGAGAAGAATGCAAATTCGAAAAGTTTTGGTCCCAAGGAGCAAAGCTTGTAGTCAGCATCAGGTTGAAGTTTGCTGCCCCCCCACTTCTTTGCCTGTAGCGACGCTTGTGTTTGGAAACGCATTTTCCATCGTACATTCAAACTGGAATTTCAGACGGCTTGAAACAAATAAAGGCGTATATCTACCGAATTATTTCAAGATGTCAGTTTTCCGGGCTAAAAGGAATGCAGCCACAGGCGGATTCAGGGGGACGGCAAAGTGGGCACATGCCCCATAGGCAGATCCAGGGGGCAAAGGGGGTTGTGCCCACCACCATCGACCCTCGGCGCCCCTGAAATGGCCACGCCCCTGAAATTTCCTTCCACCACCATCCCCTCCCGGGATACGAAAGTCGGCTCCCACCGATAGGGTTTCCCGGTTAAAAATGGTGCGCCGCCCCCGGGAAGGTGCCCTGATCGGAAATCCTGGATCCGCCTATGAAGAGGCCCAGGATTAAGGCTTACTCCTGCTTGAAGCAGGCTCAAGGGAGTGGAAGGAGGCATAAGCGGAACTGGGATTGCCTCACAGCCAGTCTGCAAAGTATGGCAGCAGGCCAGACAAGTCGCACCAGCCATCTAATGTTCTCGCACCACCAGCCTCAAAATTCGCACCAATCTGCACATACCAGGGGAAAATGCACCCATTTCTACCCCTACAATGCAATGCTATCTCAATCATTAGTCAGTTAATTAAGGGCCTTTTATAAGGCCCTCCTGTGTCTTAATGGCCATTCAGCCATTATTTGTCTAGTTTAAGTGTCACTAACCTCGCAAATTCGCACCAGGTTGATAAAGTTCGCACCACTGGGTCCTGTCCCAAGGGAACTCGCACGGACGAGATCTCGTCGAAAATGCCATACTTTGACACTGGCCTCACAGCCGCTTACCAGGTGGATGTGAATGGAAGTCAGATGGCTGAAAATGTCTACAACAGACAGCAGCATTTGAGCCCATCTTCTTCCCAATTATCAGATTCGACTTCCACTGCTTGGACAGCACCTTATCCTGAGGAAACTTGTGAAAGCTGAGACTTGGACATTCTTCGGAAGGATACACACTGAGGAACGCAGCAGTTCTGATTGGATGTAATGGTTATCCGTCTCACTTTCATTTTTTTGAACTTTCCAAGATTATAACAAACAAGAAAATAACGCAGTCTTCAATATTCACGTCCACCCAACATGAACTTCACTTTTTCAGAGCAACGAGTTCACCACGACTGAAAATAAACGTTCAAAATCTATACCGCGTTCAACAATGCGCCGGATATGAAGCAGCCGCGCCAGACGTCGTCCTCTACTGGCGTTTTCAAAATCCGCCAGGTGCCAACACTTCGATGACCGGGGCCAATTGCTGTTTCTTGACACGCTGCACAAAACTGCTATCCCAGGTTAAAACCCGTTATTAAGGTGGGACACTCATTTATAGTGAATGTTGACCCTCAGTATTATCCCAATTTGATGTGTTCTTTTGCCGTGTGGCTGACAGGAGCCAGAACTCCCCGCTTCGGCGGAGGCTTTACTTCAACCCGGCTTTCTTCGATCCGGATCTCCTTCACGTGAGTTGGATGACCTGAATAACCTCCCTAGCATATAGACTTCCGGTGAATATAATTGGCGTGCATGGATATAGAGATCCACGCATGGAATTCAGCAACAGAATACTATGGTGACCTATACAGTTGCTTAAACTAAAGATATTTGAACGTTCAACACCTTTTTCATCTCATCCTATTTTTCTCGACAGGACCCTCCACCAGGAGCACTCGAATTCCTGAGCAAGATCCGCGAGATGATAACCATCGCCAAGATCAAGATGCAGGCCAAGCAGTACGTGCCGTCTCTGCCTCCGATCGCCGAGGCTAGCAATGAAGAGGCGGCCGGGGGAGCAGTGCGGCGCGCCGCCACCCACGCCTCGCCACAGCAGCGTCGACATCGACCGCTGGCTGGAGGCGGTGGTTCGCGAGTCGGCCTCAGACTCCGAGCCTCCCTACTCGGACAGGTCACTGGGCGCAGGCAAGCCGGCGGGACCGGTGGCGGCGCCGACTGTCGGGGTTACCAGCTGGCGGCAGCAGGCGCGCCTGCAGCAGCAGCAGCAAAGCGCCGCAGCAGCAGCAGCAGGAAACTGACGACAGCGACACGCTGGTGGGAGAGAGCGGCGACGAGTGGCAGCGCGCTGCCGGAGCCGGTGACGAGTCGCTCGACTCGGACGACACGCTCCACGACCTCGTGTCTGAGGCCGAGTCCAAGGTGCCCAAGCTGCACTCGGACGAGGACTCGGAGGCGTACTCAGAGCTGGCGACGGTGGCGCGTGGCCGGCGTCGCCCGGGCCCAGGGCAGCGCGCCGGCGCGACTGAGGACGGTGTCTACGAGGAGATCCAGCTGAGTAGCGACAAGTCTCTGTCCGCCTTCAGCGGCGAGTACACCAGCGTCAGCATCAACGGCGACGGCACTGTCATTCGCACCGGTGGCAAGATGACCATCGAGGTGGAGGCAGCGGCCGCCTCTGACGCTGAGAGCGAGGAGGAGGTGTTCGACCCGGACACGCTGGAGAAACGACGAATCCGCGTCAGGAAGGCGCGCAAAGTGCGCCGCAAGCCCAGCTTCTACGACGACTCGCTGGAGCGGCGAAAGCGCGGCGTGAACTACGAGGAGAGGTTCGAGACCACGCACATCAACGTGTTGAACACGTCTGCGGAGAGCGGCGAGTCAGTGTACCGGCGGTGGGGCTCCGGCTCCGACAACAACTCCGTCTACTCCCGGATCAACTTCGTGACGGGAAAGCCAGCGCGGCGGCCGGGCCTGGTGGTGGGAAACCTCCGGCACAGCCAACGCAACCTCAAAACCTTCAAGGATTATGGCGCCGTCAATTTTGAAGGCCAGACTTCACTGCTGGACCAGTGGAAGAAAAAGACTGAGCCCCAGAGCCTCGGTAACCCGGAGGCGGGATCACTCCCGCCGCCGACACCTTCGCCAGCGCCGGCCTCTCCCGTCGTCCCCTCGCCTTCACCCCACCCTATCGGGCAGCCCCAGGCTGAGGCGGTCTCCCCCACAGCGCGGTCCGAGCCGACGCCTCCCATCCCTCCCAAGGTGGCGGCGGCAGCGTCGGTCCCTGAAATAGCCAGCGCGCCGCCGCTGCCGCCGCGCACCCACTCGCCACAGCGGGAGCGGGCCTTACGGTCGCCGCCGGCTGCCGTCTCCCCATCGGCGCCGCCGCGACCTGCCCGCGCCGCCGCACAGCCCCCACTGCCTCCCAAGACGGCGCCGCCGCTACCCTCCAAAACGAGGCCGGCACCCCCGCCACCACCACCGCCGCCGCCGGTGTCGCCCCCGCCGGACTGACGGGCCGCCGCTACTTCCTGGGTCAGATCGACGGCACGGCGGAGCCGGGCTCGCCGCGACGCCGCCAGAACAGCGCCGGCGAGAGCGAGACCAACTCCACCGGCTCCTCGACCTCGGCCGAGGAGTGCAGCAGCTCCGGCTCCGGCCGCGGCAGCCGCACTCTGGGCCGCCAGGTGGAGGCGCGACTGGAGCGCCACCTGCAGCGCAGCTACTCGGCCTCGGATGTGTCGCGTTCGGAGGGTGACTCGTTAGCCAGCTCCCGGAGCTCGCTGCGCTCCGCTCAGCCGCGCCCGCCGCCTCCCAATGTCCTGGAGCGGATCACTGCCTGCGAGAGTGCCATCCGCCGCGGCGCCAGCGCCGGCACCGGAATGGCCATCGCGCTCAGTCTGCGGCAGCGACAGCGCCAGCACACGGACGCTGCCAGTGTCCGCCACAAGTGGCGCCGTCTGGTGGAGCCGCCGCCGCCGCCCACGACGACGACAGCGGCGGTCACCACGGGAGTACGTGACGACTCCGGCTACCAGAGCACCGACTCGGCCGACTCCCACCGGCGGCCGGCGGCGACACTGCTGCCGGCGGCGGCACTCAATCCGTCCGGCGCCGGCGACGGCCCGACGGTCCCTCCCCCGGTATCCGACGACTGGTGCGGCAGTTCGATAGGGCCGAGGAGGCCGCTGCCGAGCCGGCCAGTCCCACACGGACACGCTGGGTGCACGTGAAGTGATAACAGCGCCACACCGCCGCCGGCTCCGCAACCTCAATATCAACAGTGATCCCCATGTTAACAGGACAACAGTGTACTGTAGTATGTCGTACAAGTAGTTTAGAGGCTGTGCTGTTATATGCTACTGATGCTTGTATCTGACGTTCTGTGCAATCTATGCGCATGTTGAATGGATTTAGTTCTATCTAATCCAGTAGTTGGTCGTGACGTTGAAATGTCTTTACGAGTTGTAACGTGATACGGTTTGGCGCCTCCTTGACTATATTTGGTCAGGTTTCACTCAAGAGCATGACAATCGTGCAAGCCGAGGATGAAGACTGTAATATGAACCTGTAATGTTACGGCCCCCCACTGATACAGCTGAGGGCCTTCGCGGTTGGGTGAAAATCAAACCTGTTATGTAGTTATTGTTGCCGTGCCACCAGTTCCTGAACTGGCCCCCCAGTTACCAATGTAGCGCAGGAGACCAGTGGCAGCGAAACCCGCGCAGGTGGGAGGCAGCGAGAGCGCAGTCGCCTTCCCTGCAGACGGGACAGACGCCATTTTCGTCTGGGCTCCTTTTAATCAAGACGACTTCCAGCAAAATGTCCCAAAATCAGGCACAAAGCCAAATTCAACATAATCCCTTGCCTTTTAACGCGGGCCCAGTTTACTGAACACATTCGAGACGAACAAAATCGTGAACATTATAACATCACCTTTGGTAACTGTTCAGTAATCTAGGCAATAATCCCTTAAAGGGAATGTGGCACCTTTATAACGTGATTTTAATTGAGATAGCCAAGTTGTAAAACATGTCGGAGAACCCGGTACTCAATATATCATTAGTCTTTAAACTCGAAATTTCGGTGGAGAAAAGCTAAAAACTTACCTAAAATGTACCCCAAACCTACCCCAGCCAGGAGGCCACCGTTGTCAGCTGTTGGTGTGACGACAGCGCTGACGCCACGGTAAGAAATCAGCCAATTGAAGCCCTTGAATCCTATCGAATATGGTAATAATTGCCAGATCATAACGTCATCCACAGGCAGAGGTTTATTTTTCACCCTAAAGAAGTTTAAAAGTCAAAATATTGAGCTCATTGCACATTTTTTCAGGGAAATCATGGACGTTTTCCTTGATTTTCGGCTAAAAACACCCCTAATTATACTAAATTCCTGGGTTCGACCAAGGTGCCACATTCCCCATAACGGCACAAATTTTATCACACGCTGAACGTTATCTGTAGTTGTTATGTAGAGCATCTGAAATGTACAGAACACGAATGGTTTTATTCAGGTCATTTTGAAGGAGTCCCAGCCGGATCAAGCCAAGCGCAAGCCTCCTCCATGCATGAGTCGCAGGTCAAAGGCACAAACATAACACATGAGCCTTATATGGAGCCTTTATACTTCTCCAGAGCATTTGTGTGACACAGAAATATACTGCGTCTTGAACTGGCATTTATTGAATGGTGAGCTCAGCGAAAACGTATCCAGAACAGAAACGAGAATATCATAGCGAATGGACTATTTCAAACTGTTTATGGAGGTTGTTATATCAGGCGGGGGTTTCGAAGCCCACTGCCTTTACGTTGCATAATTGTAAGGGTCCCTTTTATGACACAAGTTAAATGGGCATACAATTACATACGCCAACACACGCAGTCTTCAACACGACTTGAGCAAACGCCAACCCGACTAGGCATGCCAGTGTTGTATCTGGCGTGGTACGAATCGTCTCGTCCGACCTACCATACATAAATCAAGTTTGGAGCAAACATCACCGTAACAGCCACAAACTATAAACCTTCTTCAGCCTTTGCGTTTAACACACTACACGAATAACAAGTCATTAACACCAAGTGTAATCCATGAGAGTCTATTCACCGGGTGAAGAATTTTGCGTCAGGGGAAACCTAGGAGCAGCATATCTACACATTTATGCTACTTGTGATGCTTCAACACCAATGGACATACTATTGTTGAGTCCTATCTAAAAAAAACGAAATCCACTGGTACCTCACGAAACATTTCAGTTCAAAGGCGAGATTTCCGTACTGACCTTGATGCCGCCTTTGAGCTCCATCAATCGGGATGTCTGAGAAGCCACTGTTTGTTCCCGGGCTTCACCAGCTTCAGGAGCCACTGTTCCCAGGCTCCACCAGCTTCAGGAGCCACTGTTCCCGGGCTCCACCAGCTTCAGGAGCCACTGTTCCCGGGCGCCACCAGCTTCAGGAGCCACTGTTCCCGGGCTCCACCAGCTTCAGGAGCCACTGTTCCCGGGCTCCACCAGCTTCAGGAGCCACTGTTCCCGGGCTCCACCAGCTTCAGGAGCCACTGTTCCCGGGCTCCACCAGCTTCAGGAGCCACTGTTCCCGGGCTCCACCAGCTTCAGGAGCCACTGTTCCCGGGCTCCACCAGCTTCAGGAGCCACTGTTCCCGGGGCTCCACCAGCTTCAGGGGCCACTGTTCCCAGACGCCACCAAATTTCAGGAGTCATTATTGTCGAAACCTCTGGAGCTACTCCTCCAGGATTCCACCAGCATCAGGAGCCACTCTTGCCGGCTCCCAGGTTCCACAGGCTTTATGAGACCCTGTTACTGGACTCCAGTGACTTCGGGAGCCACAGCTACCAGCTCCACAAGCTTCAGAAGCCACAGCTACCGGCTCCAAGAGCCTCAGGAGCTCCTATTTCCGGACTCGAGCAGCTTCAGGAGCCCCTGTTGCTGGCTCCACCAACTGGGCTATCTCAGGAGTAACCCTTGCCGATTCCACTAGCCTCTGGAGCCACTGTTACCGAACTCCACCAGACTCAAGAGTCACTACTGCCTGCTCCTCCATCCAGACTACCGCAGGAACCACTGTTACCACGCTCCACCAGCCTAATGAGCCAGTGTCCACCGATTCCACAGCTTTCAGGAGCCGCTGCTCCCGGGCTCCACCAGCCGCAGTGCGCAGGCGGCTGTTTCCAGTTCGCTCTGCCACAGGCGGCGCCGCCACGGCGCGTACTCGGCCGCCGGCAGCTGTACGTCGCCCAGCCGCAGCGCACGCCGGCCCGACCCAGCGACTGCAGCGCCGCCTATCCGCGACTCTACCAACTCCAGCTGCGCCGTCAGAGCAGCCCGCAGGTCGGTGGCGGCGTCGTGCGGGGCGGTGGGCAGCAGCTGACAGCCGGGCAGCTGGCGGCGCAGCTGGTGCAGCAGCAGCGACAGCTGCGCCGGCTCCCTGCCGACAGCCGGCGGTTAGGTTGCCGCAGTCGCCAGCAGAGAGCACTTTGCAGCGCACTAGGCATACAAATGGTCGAGCCTTTTCAACATATGATGCGTGGTAATATGGGGTACTAACGGCACCTGCTTACAGTGATAACATACGCAAATATAGACTGCTATGCGTTTGATGTTCTAGCCTAACCCATTAGGTGCGTAACTTATTTTTTCACAGGAAATAAAAAACATATATGGGGGGGGGGTAAATCTAATTCAATTGTACTTTTGTAGAGCAAATAGACTGCCTACAGGACAGCATGGACAAACAAAAGTACCCATAATATACTCCATACCACATATAATATGGGAATAACATACCATAGGCGTGCTCCTGTATTGTAATTAAGGGGACTTCACGCTTCGCAAGCGTATTTTAGTATACTAAGTAGTGCAATGAATGGAACAAGCATCCAAGACAGAATGGAAAAAATTCACCCATAGGGGGATCAAGAAGACAAAATTATTCAGAATCCCCCGGGTTTGGCATGGGTAGATCAAGGTTGGGCAATATGAAAAGTAGCAATAGCCGAAGAACATGTGCATAGCTTTAAAACATTTGCATTATACTTTCACGCCGCTGAACCGGGTTCAAATCCCCGGGCGGGTATTCTGCATACGTCTTTCCGATCCCCATAATACCCCCCGCAACAGGATGTAAGTTGGCGACATCACATGACCTCAGTAGTCGGTAAGTCGTAAAGCCCCCAAAACTGTCAGACATTGGCAACATGCATCTTGCCCCACTATTTTCCTTCCTGCATCCACAGCTGATCTTTTTTGACATTACACTCTTTGTCTCGATGTGAAACATCTCGCAGTATCTGACGATTGCTAATCTATGCAGCAAAAAGGTGGTGAAATGCATATAATTCACCAGATGCTACGCTCTGGATCCGCCATTAAATTTAGAATTTTCATATTTCAGAAATATATGATAATTGTGCATCAATTAACTATCAATACGTAGTTGGTTTTTGAAAATCAAACAACAGGGCCAAGAGGTACGGAGAATCTATGAAACCGTTAAGGCCTATTCACAGCGTTTCCGCATGCTGAAAATGGCATCGATGGCCATTCAAATACATGGTGAATTCATCGCATGGCCCGCGTCCGATTTTCCGCAGAGGCCGTCCGTTCGGGTCATCGGAACACATATACATTCTGCCTTTCTGAACCGCCTTCGACTGTCTTGTGCGAATTGTGCACATTCAGTGTCCCAAAAAAAAAACATTATGCGCGCACTACTTTTATCATAAACTTGCCAAAAGCACCATTCTCAAGCTTTAGATGGCGTTAAGTGGATGTGCTAAGCTAAGCTTTCAAAAGAAAGTGATTTCGAGTGATTCCGATTACTCATATTTTGGTATGTGAATACACATTTTTAAATGTGACTTTGTTGATCAGCTGAGCGTGAGTATTCCCTGCCATTCGAGCGAGCGGACCGGGCAGTTACGAAACTTGCTGCGGAAACGCTGTGGAAACCTTTAAAGAAGTGGAGGGGTGCTGTGATACGGACGGCTGCTGTGAGGGGGCCGTTCTCACCTGGCACGGACGGCTGCTGTGAGAGGACCGGTCTCACCTGGTACGGACGGCTGTTGTGGGGGACCGATCTCACCTGGTACGGACAGCTGCTGTGAGGGGACCGGTCTCACCTGGCACGGACGGCTGCTGTGAGGGGACCCGTCTCACCTGGCACGGACGGCTGCTGTGAGGGGACCGGTCTCACCTGGCACGGACGGCTGCTGTGAGGGGACCGGTGCCGTCCCCGTCCAGCTGCAGCAGACTTCCGAAAAGCGGTCCACCTGGCGCAACACACAATATTACAAGCGAGAAGGGCCAGGCCAGCGCCGGGTACTCTATCCGGCGGGTGGGACGGTGCAGCGATAACGTTAGTACGGCCAGGTCTGACCACCTTCAGCAGCTGCCTCCCCAAAGCGCAGAGTATTATAGCGGGGCCCGCCAGAGAACTATGCCGTCAGATAACGAACAACATTTGACGTGATGTTCGCTCACGAGGATTTCTCCGTTATGGTGTTTACGTTTTGAATGGATTGAGGACAAACCTGAAAAGAAAACCATAGCAAATACCAGAAAATGCCACTGACATCTAAATACCCACAGGCGTTTGAGTTTGGGTAACGCTGTGGCTAGAACAGTACCCTTGGCCTTGCACCCCTATTCACACTAAGCCACTGACGACCACAGTTTTCCGAACAAATTATCAATGAATAATGATATCAGCAGCTTCAGCACAGTATCTCGCCCGTCCCCGAGCAGAGCAGCTACGGGCCACCACACCTATCCTGGTGTCCCGGCTTTGTGCATTTCCGTGCTATCGTGGTGGTGCATGGTGCGTTTCAGTGCTACAGTGGTGGTGCATGGTGCGTTCCCGTGCTTTCGTGGTGGTGCGTTTCCGTGCTGTCGTGATGGTGCGTGGTGCATATCCGTGCTGTCGTGACAGGGCGCGGTGCATTTCCGTGTTGTCGTGGTGGTGCATAGTGCCTTTCCGTGATGTCGTGGTGGTGCGTTTCCGTGCTGTCGTGATGGTGCGTGGTGCATTTCGTGCTGTCGTGACAGGGCGCGGTGCATTAATCCGTGTTGTCGTGGTGGTGCATAGTGCCTGTCCGTGATGTCGTGGTGGTGCGTTTCCGTGCAGTCATGGTGGTGCGTGGTGCGATTCCCAGCTGCCCCTTGTCGCCCGCCCCAGCCGGTGGTGCGGTCTCTGCAGTCCAGGCCGTCCGGTTCAGCGTCACTCACCGGGGTCTGTGGCGATTAGCAGAGAGCCGGGGCAGGGCCGGAAGCAGCCGGCGGAGGTGAGTCTGCGCCGGGCAGCCTCTGCGCTCAGAGCCGGCTCTGTGGTCAGTCGGAGAAGCCGCCGCCGGCCGGACAGCGCCCAGCACGCCTGCACGTCCTCCTCAGACGCCTCTGCCGGAGCTGGCCGTCACAAACACACCACACCCAGCGCCGCTGCCCGGTTTGACCGTCACACAGCACATAACACGCCGAGCTGACCGTCACAAACACACCACACCCAGCACCGCTGCCCGGTTTGACGGTTACACAGCACACAACAAGCCGAGCTGGCCGTCACAAACACACCACACCCAGCGCCGCTGCCCGGTTTGACGGTTACACAGCACACAACAAGCCGAGCTGACCGTCACAAACACACCACACCCAGCGCCGCTGCCCGGTTTGACGGTTACACAGCACATAGACACAACACGCTCTCCACAGACACAGGGCACGCAGTCCACCCGCTGACAACACGAATCAAATCTGAATAAAGACAAGATTAACTGCTGCGGTTTAACAATGCAACATCAGCAAATATCCTTATACTAATATACGATATAGATTACAATCAATCATACTGTATATAAATATATATATATATATATATACATATATATATATGCTATATATATATATATGTATATATATATATATATATATATATATATATATATATATATATATATGCGTGTATAAATCACATCTTCAGAGTTCTGAACCTGATGAAGAGAACCCATACGGGTCAGGGTCGGGTCAGGGTTGGGCCTCCGTCAGTGGGAAATGAATGGGCTCCGAAAAGCCCAAGCCTTAGCTGAGGTGCATCTTGAATTTTGACGATGAGAAACTGGAGACCCTTTATCCCTTGTTTGCATCATTTAAGGTATCAATGACAAATGAACCCAACATTAGACTAATGAAAACATTTGATCCTTCACATATTCTAAAGCTCTTTGTACGAAAAAGTCAAAGCTATTTGATACCTTTAACAGTCGTTTCACTGTATCTTATTTAGAATCAAACAACCTACGGTCTCCCTCAATATTCAATGATCTGGTAGGGCACGAGCTTGCGTTCCCTACAGACATATGAGCTGCGTACGGACTTGGGCTCAGGGCCCACGGGCCTGGGCTGCGTCGGGTCGAGGTCAAATGAGCCCGTGGCGGACTGTGCCCTCTTGGTAAGAAAACAGACAAAATATTGCACAGGAGACACATCGCTATAGCGAGTTGGAGAAGAGCACCCACCAGCGACCCATCATTTTCGCACCCACCTGCCGCGGCGAACAGGGCCAGGTCGCCAGCCAGCAGCTGGTCGGGACCAATCGTGACATCACACGCCGGCAGCTGGCAGAAGCCGGCGTCCGTGGCAGGCGATGACGCCAGCAGAGCCAGCGAGAGCCGGCAGCCGGCGCGCGCAGCACTGTCCGGCAGCCGCACCTCCACTGCCGACACCGGACCACGTCATCAGCGCGGGGAAAGCCGACATCACGCCGACACCGGACCACGTCATCAGCGCGGGGAAAGCCGACATCACTGCCGGCACCGGACCACGTCATCAGCGCGGGGAAAGCCGACATCACTGCCGACACCGGACCACGTCATTCGCGCGGGGAAAGCCGACACCACTGCCGACACCGGACCACGTCATCAGCGCGGGGAAAGCCGACATCACTGCCGACACCGGACCACGTCATCAGCGCGGGGAAAGCCGACATCACTGCCGACACCGGACCACGTCATTCGCGCGGGGAAAGCCGACACCACTGTCGACACCGGACCACGTCAGCAGCGCAGGGAATGCCGACATCACTGTCGACACCGGACCACGTCATTCGCGCGGGGAAAGCCGACATCACTGTCGACACCGGACCACGTCAGCAGCGCGGGGAAAGCCGACATCACTGCCGGCACCGGGGAGTGGAGCTATGGCGTTAGCAGAGCCAGACTATTGCCGCCGGAGGAGGGGAGCTTTGACGTCGCAAAGCCGAAACCACTGCCGGGGCGAGGTGGTTCTCTCAGCCCCAGCGAAACAACAGAAAGAAAAAACAGGACCCAGAGCATTCCCGGCAATGTCATAAACTAGACGGAGCATTCTGTACACTCAAAATTTCTTATCATCATTACAAACTCTTGCAGCCTTAGTATCTCATCCCGCCCATTGAGTTTGCGAAGGAAGCGCGCAGGCTCATTTTCAAGCTGTTTTGCGCGTTGTGAGCGGCGATTCTTATCCTTTGATATGCTCATGATCTGCCATGATTCGAGATTTACGAGAGCACGTTGACTGACCGTTGGGGCCGCCCAAACATGACAATCAAAAACATTGCAATTTCAGACCGTTACACTTGAATAAGTCTGAAATTTTGTCTCCGATGTAGCTTTGGGCCCTTAAAACCCGGCCGGGGCGTTTTCAAGATAACACGCGGCCCACTTATCTTTCGTGCTTCATAGCACAAAGACGTATAGTTCGATTTCTCAATGCCAGTTTGAAAGACGAGTTTTTCTTCGCCGAAGATAGGAGCGAATGCACGTGGCCTGCCAAGCGCTGCGGCGGAATTCCACACGAATGGACCCGACGATAACGCTCCGCGGCTCAGACTTCCATACAAGTTTACAGAAGACGTTGTATTGGTCGCTCATTCACACTGTGGCATTGAAATCCTTGAACGTCAAACGGCTTTTTCGGTAAAGCCTACGGACGTCTTTAAATGTCAAGCAACAGGAAACACTGTCGCTTATGTCGCCGGAGTCAACACGGAGAACCATATAAAATCGTCAACAGACCAGGCTGATCAATTTTGTGCACAATCAAGATTTTCAAATTTCTAAATTTCTACACATTCTTAACATGACCTGGGATCATGTCACAGGATAAAAAGCGACAGCATCGACAATTCAAACTTTTCCTGATCAACACTGAACTTAGCCTACTGACCTTGCATTGTGAAAAAATGTTTGAAAACATGGTTTCCCGCTAAAACGTTTTTTTCTTTACACTTCGAAATCGGTCCACAAAGGAAAAATGACAGAAAGGACACCTAATGACGGATTACTCCATGCCCAGCGGTCAGGTTCAGTTCAGTTTTGGTGTGCATGTTGTCCAGCGGTCACATATTTTACATGACAGTGGTCATTAACTATTGACCATCGTGTCACTTGGTTATGTTAAGTCAATCATTTTAGTTTTATTACCTATGGTGTAGCCAACGTGATGAGATACTGATAGCACAGTCAGCAGCCCATAATTGCCACTTGTAGCCTTATTAGCCACCAGAACACGACACAATGATTGTAATGCGCGATCATTTTCCTTTATGGACAAAATGGTACAAGAAAAATGTATGTTTTAAGAATCAGCCTACCTTAAATTTTTCACCATTCAGGATTAATGAAATAAGCACAATTTTGATCAGGAATAAACGCTAAAAGGGATATGGGTTCAACCGTCTTGTAACCGTCCTGTTCCGGTGGCATGGCTGCACGTCATGTCCAAAAACATATAACTATGATATTTGGGAATTTTGATCGACAAATAACTGTACAGTTGATGAAGATACATACTTTAACGCTGGCTCCAAAACTATGGAAGGGATTACCAGGAGTAGATCAAGCCTTATTGAACGGCTTGTTGGGACTCGAGCCAGGATCAGCGCCGAGGAAAGCTAGCGATCTGCGCCGCGGGAAGATAGCGGAGGCTACCTACCCACCAGCCGAGCCGTGCGTCCGGGGCCGATGGTCTGTCGCCCGGGCGGCGGGTCCAGCACTGGGGGCAGCGGCAGAGGCTGGGAGCGGTACTGCAGCGGCGCCTCCCGGCCCGTCACCAGCAGTGTCGGCGTCGGCATCTCACTGGTCACCCACACACACACACCATACACCGGTCACTGGCGCTACGGGCCAGCTCATGTACCAGATGCGGCATACACCGGCCAATGAGCTCGGTAACACTCACTCATAGGCAGGGGATGTCACTACTGGGACCACCGCCCCATTTAACCCCTGAGAATCTGAGTTCAACCAGGCTGGGGAAAAGGTATTGTTAGCGGCGTGATCTAAGGACAGCAATAAGCCCAAAACCGAGAAGTTTGGCACATGGAGTGGACCAGCAGAAACATTCACGACCCAATCTGGCCACAAACCTCTTCCTGGTGAAGACGATCATGCAGAAGTACATGAAAATTTTTTTTCATTATGCAGAAGTTATCGAGAACAAATTGAGCACGTTTACACCCCTCAATCATTGAATAGTTTGATACACATAACTGAATAAGTTCATCCCAAGCATTTCTCTCGGTCACACCAAATGATGAAATCAACGGAAACTGTTTTTGAAACAGCATTACGCATGCCAGAGAAGCGACTCACCTCTGTGTATTGTTACACACATCAACAGCGATGAGCCACAGTGAGCGGACCACACGCTGCCAGGCCAGGCGGGCTGTCAGTCCCTCCGGACGGGAGAGAGCCCGCGGCAGCACCGCCCCCGGCCCGTCCTGCGGCCTCAGCAGGCAGCTGACCGCCTCTCGGATCAGGGCGTCCCGGCGCCGCGACTGCTGCCGCCGCCGGACCAGCAGCGCCGCCACCGCCTGCCGCGGGACAGAGGGACTGCTACAGGGACACCGGGACTGCTACAGGGACACCGGGACTGCTACAGGGACACCGGGACTGCTACAGGGGAACCGGGACTGCTACAGGGACACCGGGACTGCTACAGGGACACAGGGGTTGGTATAGGGACACCGGGACTGCTACGGGGACACAGGGGTTGCTATAGGGACACCGGGACTGCTACGGGGACACTGGAACCGTCTCAGCGAACACTGAGAAAGTATCAGGGAACCACGTGCTGCCTCAGGGACAGTGGATATTCGACACGGGCACAGTTACTGCCTCGGGGGACATTGGACTGTCTCAGGGGCACCGTGACAGCCTCAGGGTCAGCTTAGCTTCTGCAGGAACACACGCACTTTCATAGGGGCACACGGACGTATACAGGGAAACATTGACTTTCACAAGGACACAGGGACTGTCACAAGGTCACTAGGACCGATACAGGGACACCAGAGTTGTTTCAGGGACATGAGGACTGCAAAATGGACAGAGGGACTGACACAGGGTCACTGGAGCTGCTTCAAAGGCACAGAGACTCCTAGAGGAACAGCAGGATTTCCATAGGAACAGTGAGACTTCCACAGATATATCGGGACTACCTCAGGGGCAGGGGAATTCCACAGAGACATCAAGACTTCCTCAGGGACATCAGGACTTCCCCAGGGACACCGTGACTACCTCAGAGACAACAAAGACACCGGGACTGTCCCGGCGGGGACAGGATACTTCCACAGGGACAACAGGATTACCTAAGGGGCAGAGAACTTCCACCGAGACACCGGGACCCTTCAGGGACAGGGGACATCCACCAGGTGCACCGGTACTGCCTCTGGGACAGATGACTTCAACAGGGATACCAGGACCCTACAGGGAGACCGGGACCTCTCCAGGACAGAGGACTTCGACAGGGATAGCACGACCCTACAGAGACACCGGGATCTCTCAAGGACAGAGGACTTCCACAGGGATAGCAGGACCCTACAGAGACACCGGGACCTCTCCAGGACAGAGGACTTCCACAGGGATAGCAGGACCCTAAAGAGACACCGGGATCTCTCCCGGACAGAGGACTTCCACAGGGATAGTAGGACCCTACAGAGACACCGGGACCTCTCCAGGACAGAGGACTTCCACAGGGATAGCAGGACCCTACAGAGACACCGGGACCTCTCCAGGACAGAGGACTTCCACAGGGATACCAGAACCCCACAGGGACACCGGGACCTCTCAAGGACAGGGGACTTCCACAGAGATATCAGAACCCCACAGGGACACCGGGATCTCTCAAGAACAGGGGACTTCCACAGAAACACTGGGACTGCTATATGGCCACCGAAGCAGCTTCAGGGACACCGAAACTGACACAGAGACACCAAGACTGCTATACGGCGACTACACCAAGGAACACACGGACCAAGGCCCTCCAATCCCAGGTTGGTTCAAACTTTTTACTATCCTATTGGTATAGTCTTGGTCCATTTTTTTAAGTATCCGCTAAAAAGGGGTGATAGGCCAATATATAGAGAGCTAATAGTTTCCCTTTTACTGTTGCAAACCATGCAGTTAAAACTTTACAAGTCTCGTGTTGGTGAAAATAGTCTATCCCTATGCGCCATCTTTAAAATATATACATTTGGAAATTTCGCGTGATGTTCAGACTCTCGGCGCAATGGATCGGAAGTTGCCGATGTGAGCGTTTAAATAAACGTTTCTGAAGGGGTAATCCTCCAGCCTCAGAGACACGGACGATCTGCCGTGTTTAGGTTGAAGAATGTCTCAGTTGACCTCCGAAGACTTTTTGTTCAAACTCTGCATTTTATCTGCCATTAAGAACAAACTCTTGCGCGGCGTGGCATAACATTATATTCACAATAAGAGATAAGCTCCCGTACTGAGCGCTAAAGCAGCAGCGTCTGCGGCCACACTGCCGTCCTAATCAGGGGCGGAGCCAGGGGAGGAGCAATCCAGCCATGCCCCCTCAAAAGCGAAAGAGATGTCCATCCCCTCTTTTGCCTTCCCCCCCAGCAAACAAGTTAATCATAAATGATCAATTAAGAAAGACATGTCCGTCAATTAAACAACATTTTTAAGCGTTTTGGTCCGTTGGGCAGGTATATATTGGAAGGTGAAATAAATTCCCCTGAAGAGGAAGAAAAACTTAATGCATTATTTTCCTTTTTAGAGCATTATTGAACAAGTACTGTGGTACACAACAGCTTTGTCATGGCACCCTTGAGACATCTGAGTAGCACTCTCGTTTGAAGAGTGTAACTTGGGTGTAACTGATGTGAAAATATACTTACTGCTGCGGTTTAATCCTGCTGACCGCCGCTCCACCGCTAAATGGTGATATTTTCCTTTTGCTCGATGACATGGTCTGCCCCCCTCCCAAACTAATCGGCTGGATTCGCCCCTAGTCTCACTGACCTGCCACAGGCACTCCAGCTGCGAGGGTGATCGAGTCCAATCTTGTGACGATTAGAAATTCTGATAAAATATGGACAGCAAATACATTCCTGTGACTGCAAGGAACATACCGAACAAGAACAAATAACGACGAAACCAAAATACAAAAGCGTATATGTCATTGTGTACTCATTTCAAGGACGGTAAGTCGAGCTCTACCCCTTCCCCACCACCAGAATCTGAGCCTAGCTCACATCCCTCCTTAAATACTAGGTCAGCCAATTTAGGAAATCATAGTCCAGAAGACAATTCTTGAGCAGAAAAAGCATCCTGAGGGTTGACTACACACATCATTAATTTCAGATTTGCAATCAGGACCCTGACCTAAGGCTGGTGCATTGCAGCGATATCTCCAACTTACCTCCATTTTCTCCTCCAACCCTTTCAGGCCAAACGATACATTTTCTCCGGATTCTTCCATACTTGAGGTACTACTTTCAAAGAAGATTTTGATGATTTAATGTTAAGCCTGAAAAAGTTAGAGCTGTTATCCATTAGGAAGGCTCTTCGGTCTTCATATGCTGGATATCCTTGAGGCATGACTGCCTCATTTTCACACGTCCTTTCCTAGTTTCCTTTCTTATTTTATCGTTACCTACTGCACGTGTGCGTTCCTTCTCGGTCTTGCATCTTCTTCCGTTTGTCGCACTGGTTTTTGAAGCAGTAAAAATAGTCATACCATTGAAAAACTAAGGTAAGTAAGGTTGTTTCTGATTAAACACTTTGTTTTCTGAATTATTCAAGTTAATTATCATTCATGTGTTGACCATTGAACTTGATATGAATCAACTAAGAACTCTCTGTCAGTGTATCAACTCTGATTCTAACCATGTCCAAGACTAAGTCGATTCAAATAACGACTCAATTGAATGAGTCAATGAGTCCAGAGCCAACGCCAGCTCAAATTCGATTCAGTGTGACTTATGTTGAATGAGCAAGTTCAAACGATGCAAAGGAGTGGTAATAAGGTGTTAATTTCCCCAAATTTCTGGTCCTTGTGTTGCCCTCTGCACCAACAACTCCAACAAGCACAGTTTTGCTCTGGCACGAAACGAATTGGGCCACAGCACAGGTCCTAGCAAAAAGTATTGTTTTATCATAGTGAGAACTGCAGCCCTTACTAATTAAATATCAATATAGAACACTCAGAACGTTGACAACACACCTAGGAGGAAAAATCAGGACTTGTATGCACATGGAATACCAGAGAAGAAGGGAAAGTACTGAATCAGATAAAACAAAACAAAAAATACAGAAAATTCTGGAAGCACCTTTTATTTTGAATCTTTCCACTTAAAGCACTGAACAAGACCTGTGATTAGAGAATTAGGGTTGTTCACATATGACGTCAGCAAAATTGGAGGGTTTTCGGACCCCTCCCTCTTTTGTCAGAAATAGTCAGAAAATGCCTGACCCCTCCCTTTGCCAGAAATTGCCAGACCCCCTCTCAACAGGCAAAGCGGTCGACATTAGCAGTCACGCAGAAACGCCGCAGAACGGCAATGTTTGGGTGGTACAGGCAGATAGTTGGCGTGAACACTGGGTGTGAATACGAACCATTGACTACAAAGCATTGAAGTACCAGCTCCTCAACTACCCTCGAGCTGCACAGTTCTCGCTCAATAAGAAATCGTGTCAGCCGATGATTTGACCCCCTCGGAAACCGTCAGAAAAGGCCAACTCCTTTCCCTTGTCAGAAAAAATCAGGGTATGCCAGGATTCTATCAAAGTGCATCATGATTTTGAAGAGGTGGGCGCCACGGCCAGATATTTGAAACTGTGTCCTGGTGGCCCACTGCAACCAGCATGGTTCTCTGTAATTAGTTACAGAAGGCCTGCAGATACCAGCAGAACTCATTGTGACCGGCTCTCTAGAACCAGCAGAACCCTCTCTGACCAGCTGGGCTCATAATGGTCAGCTGAGCTCTCTTTGTCCGCCAGTAGATAACATTTTAAGTGTTTCTTTTTTCATTCAGAAGGAACCCTTTTCAAGATGAAAGAAGCTCCTAGAACAGTTGTTAATCACCAATCTATATTAAGTCTAGGTCACTTAGGGGAAAAGTGAAGTGAGCATGCGCTTTGCGTGATGTGACCACTGCAGGTAAAATGCTTAGGTTGCATAATCACCACAGATGCCAGACCCCCGGCATCAAACTCAAGCTGTTGACTGGCCTATCTGCTTGAATCCTGGATGCATAAGGTAGCAAAAACACAGAGAATAAATATCCAAGCACAGCATTTCCTCATAATCTTGATGAAATGTATTGATTGGAAAAGCTCTTGATCATGGTGTGAGCTGAGATCTCAAATCACAGAATTCTCAAAACTTTATGTGGCAATACACTTTCTTTTTAGTCTTTTTTTTACATTTCTTCAGGCAAAAAAAGGTTGCGGGTACACAAATGGCTTGTCTTGGCGTACATAAGATACAGGGGCCGTCTTCGTTTAAAAAGCAGCTTTTTTAGATTGGCTGACACAAAAACTGTGCTGAATGTCTTTTCTTTTAGCTTGTCAAAATTTTTTGGGCCCTTTTGGCCGCATTGCAGGGGCCTCTTTTGACACCATCCTCCTCCTTAATGAAATCCTGGCTACACCCCTGACTGCGTTTAACATTTTCCAATAACTAGTCCTGAAACATGAAATGTTTTGATATATCAAGAAAAATAACTGATATACGAAGGTAGCTTTGGTTCCTATCGATGACCTCTCTTACCTAAAAATTCAAAATTTGTATTCAATTTGTATTAATTTGTATTTGTTCTGAAAAAGGCAGTTTAAATAAAAGCTGACAACGCACAAGGAGCCGCCCTCAGATCACATCGGATAACAAAATTTTGAAACCCATTGCCACGACAGAAATTCTAACAAATATGAGATGCACACACTCAATACCTATACCTATACCTATAGTTATCAGAATTTTGGAGGCCACATCGGCCTGCTGGATCCGGTCTCCGACGAGCCCAGTTTCGATGAGCCTACACTCAGTCTTACTCCGACCATAACACCTGAGGGTTTAATTAGTTGGCGAGGGCGGTTGAAAAGAAAGTAAAGGACCTTACTCTGAGCATTCGGGGACAAGGTACATCAGGGATGACCAATGAGAGTCGAGCTTGTTCTTAAACTCATTGACCATGGTGGCTTCTACTACTGATGTAGGCAACACATTCCAGTCATTCACCATTCGTACTGAAAATGACGAACGACGCGCTCTCGATGTGGCACTGGGTTTAGCAAGTTTCCATTGATGTCCGCGGGTACGAAGGCGATCAATGAGATCGAAAAACTGAGCTGGATCGATATCGATGGAGCCGTGA
Organism: Lepas anatifera; assembly: GCA_034440635.1. Classification (NCBI taxonomy): domain Eukaryota; kingdom Metazoa; phylum Arthropoda; class Thecostraca; family Lepadidae; genus Lepas; species Lepas anatifera. The sequence goes on from JAOTON010001278.1 coordinate 102,102, forward strand.
AGCAGTTGGTATGCTTTGATCAGGTCTCCTCGGCGTCGCCTGTAATACAATGAGGGAAGGCTAAGAGCCCTCAATCTGCCGAGGTAAGATAAACCCCTCATGGAGGTGACTATACGAGTGCCCCTTCGCTGCACCCTCTCAAGCAGCCTCTGATCAGCCCCATTGAATGGTCCCAAACAGATATTACCATACTCTAGTAGAGGACGCACCAGTGTTTTGTAAAGAAGAGGCAAAGTGAAAGTGTCAATGTTAGCAAAGGATTTTCGGGTGACAGCCAAAGCCTTGTTAGCTTTTGAGACTGATGCCGCTGCTTGCTGTCGGAACTTTAAGTCCCTGTCAATGATTATCCCGAGATCTCGTTCTTCATCTAATGTCCTGAGAGAAGCACCGCCCATAGTGTAGTCGTAACAAGGATTGTTATTGCCAATGTGCAACACTGCACATTTACCTTCATTGAAGGGCATCTGCCACATTGACGACCATTCCAATGCCCGATTTAGGTTTGCTTGTAGCGATTCTGATGAGTGGAGGTGCCAATTCCTGTGTAGAGCTTTGTGTCATCCGCAAAAATTGTTATGCCAGAAAGTACACAATAATCAGGGAGATCATTAATAAACAGAAGAAATAAGATCAGGCCGAGCAAGGAACCTTGCGGAACACTACTAGTGACCTTCGTCCATTCTGAAGCAGCGCCATCAACGACCACATACTGTTTCCTATCAGATAAGAAAGCGCGGATCCACCTAAGTAGCTTGCCTTTAATAACATAACTATCCAATTTCCTCAGAAGATGCTCATGTGGAGCCGAATCGAATGCCTTCTGAAAATCTAAATAGATGGCGTCGACGGGTACACTCTGTTCGAGCCTCTGTGCCCAATCCTCCAATGTCTGAAGAGTCACATGAACGTTTTGGCCAGAATCCATGTTGATGGTCTGAAAGAAGGTGGTGGGTGATCGGGAACCTCAGAAGTTCGTCCTTGATCAATGACTCCAAAATCTTGCAGGGCAAAGAGGTCGAGCTAACTTGTCTGTAGTTTTGAGGATGGTGTTTGTCTCCCTTCTTGTAGATTGGGACCACTGTCTCCAACTTCCACTCCTTAGGTATGGCCCCAGTATCTAAGGACTTCCTGAAAAGAAGAGACAAGAGGACACAGAGAGATCCAGCTGCCTCATTCAGTGTGTGGGGATGAACAGGATCAGGTCCAGGGGAGACGGAATTTCGAAGAGATATAAGTTTGGAAAACACCGTGGGAGATGAAATGGGAATGTCCCAGTGGAGGCGCTTCCATACAGGCACATTAGGCACTGCCTAGCCACTTTTAAATGTCGAAGTCAGTATTTATTTTATGGGGAAAAAATTATACTTGACTCCATGTTTAAGTAGCAGAGAATATTCCTTTTTCGGATCACTGGGTCAAAGAGCCGATGATTTGCATCTCTGACAATCCACGTTCGCAGCTTTTACCGTCAACAAATGTGATCTTAGGCACTTTGTGATTCTGCTGAATCTGCCTAACACCTTGGCAAACCTAACGTGTGCTTTTTCATTGACATCTCTAATACCTCATTCATTCGGACGCGAGTACCGGCTCTTAAAATCAGCAGCCTAGGCTTGCCTTCAATGCTAGCACTTGTGATGTCGCGTCTTAGGACCTTGATTAAAGCGGATTCATTTATTGACATTCTTGTATTCACAGATTTCTAGCCTTCTCTAGTGCGGGACAGTTGTTTCACAATTATTAGCAAGATATTTAATTTGGGAAACCCTTATGGAGAATGTGAGTCATGGCACAAAATCTGGTGGATGAAATTAAAAAATCTGTTCGATCGTACAGCAAGAAATTGGACGTCATAAAGAATGATGTGCCGAAGCCGTCCTTGAAATGGGAAGCTCTTGTGAGTACTTTGTCCTTCGCAGCTTACTTACCTACCTACCTATCCTTCTTGAATATTGTCTTGTACCTTCATATACTACCGCATAACCGTTTCCACAATACCCAACATATATTTTGATATTATTTTTTAATGATATGAAACATTTAAGCATAAATATTATTTTTGCTCACTGACTTGAGCTTGCCCCTCTCCAGCCGACCTGCTGCATCCGCCCCTGTCCACTATCAGGTAAAAAGCCTGGGCGACGTCCTTGCCTCTAAGCCAATCGTGCCTAGGCTGTCATAGTGTTCAAGCGCCGCCACTGGAATGTCCTCCAGAACATTTCCAAGACAGCAGTCATTGAAGTTAGGTAAGTTCTCTATATCCTCGGAAGTGAAAACTCTTGCAAAGAAATCGTTCAGGATCTTAGCCTTTTCACCAGCATCAGATTCAAGATCACCATTGCTATTCCCTAGGTCTTCTACTTTGGAGACAGTTTTCAGCCTTGATATAGGAATAAAGTCCAGAACCTAAACAGAAAATAATAATTAAAACAAACACAAAAAAAACAAATACCAGACCGATCCCGCATAACTCCAGAAGCCCTTAGGATTTGTTTTGATGTTGGTTGCCAAGCCCTGCTCAAAATCTCTCTGAAGCTTCTGGGTTAAAGTACACAGTTCATTTTGGCATATATGGAAAGGAGCAAGATCAATCCCATCTTTAGTGTTGTGGTATGTTCAATCCAGGTCATTTTTCTTTTGCTTGAGTCTCATGGCTGCCCCAGTCATGTAAATATTCTTACGGGTGACCCCGGTTCTCGTTTTGGGGATAAATGTATCAACAGCCTCATTAAGGTTATTCATGAAAGAGCTATAGCATTCTTCTAAGCCAAGGCAGTCCATGGCAGCCCAATCAATGTCACGGATACTTTTTGTTCAACTGTTCAAAGTTAGCACGACTAAAGCTGAGTTCAAGTTTGAATACCAGGTTCAACCTTCTCTCCACATAGCATTTGACATCAAACTTGAGAAGTAAATGGTCATTTAGACCAATATCCGGAAAATGTTCAAGGTTAGTCAGCATACCCTCTTCATCTGTGAACAAGAGGTCAAGAATGTTAGCCTGCTGGCCATGATGGTGACATGTGGGTTTCTGAACATGTTGAAAGAGGTAAAAGTCATGCATTATATCCATAAAACTGTGCAAGACTGTCCATGAAGTGTGCAAGGTATGGCATTTTCAACGAGATCTTGTCAGTGTGAGTGCTCTTGGAGACAGTAGCGAGTGGTGCAAATCTTATCGACCTGGTGTGAATTTGTTAGACTGGTGCGAGGAAGGTGGCACTGAAAACCAAAAAAATTATGGCTGAATAGTTATAAAGACACAGGAGGGCGCCTTATAACAAGTCTGTTACTAACTAATGGCAGCATTGCATAATGTGGGTAGGAATGTGTGCGTTTTTCTCCCCAGCTATGTGGTAGATTGGTGTGAATTTTTTAAGCTGGTGGTGCAATAATTTTGAATGGCTGGTGCGACTCGTCTGGCCTGCTGCCATATTTTGCAGACTGGGTGCGAAGGGTGGCCTAGGAAGGCCGTGGAGAATTCACCAGACCAGTCTATTTGTGGGAAATTGAAATCCCCAGAGACCAGAAGATGTGAAGGCAAGAAAGCCTTAGCTAGTGTGAAAATATCAGAAAAATCATCCAATGTGCAAAGTATGGCATTTTCGGTGAGATCTTGTGGGTGTGAGTGTCCTTGGAAACAGGAGCAAGTGGTGCGAATTTTATTAACCTGGTATGAATTTGTGAGACTGACTGGTGCAAGGAAGGTGACACTGAAAACCAAACAAATAATGACTGAATGATTATAAAGACATAGGAGGCGCCTTAGAAAAAGTCCTTCACTAACTAATGAGGGAGACAGTATCAGTATTGCATTGTGTGGGTAGGAATGGGCGTGTTTTTTCCCTGGTAATCTGACAGGTTGGTGCGAATTTTTGGAGGCTGGCGGTGCGAGAATTTTAGATGGCTGGTGCGGCTCGTCTGGCCTGCTGCCATAATTTGCAGACTGGAAAATCACTCATGTTTCTATGGCCGTCCCCGCTAGGAATTCTCTAAAAGAAGGCCAGGAGCAGAAAATCGTGCCTGTGGAGCCTAATTTTAACCCATAAGTAGTTTTAATAATTTTAACCTACTCACTCAACTACTCTCGAAGAACCGAGCATGCATACCTACCCCTTTTTCTTTCAAATTAGGTACACAGCACTTCTTACAGGAGCCGTGTTATTCTGCCGGAAGAATGCATAATAGTGTGCCGCACTCATGCGCAAGATGGTATCATGACTGCAAGATGCTGTACTGCACATGCGTGCAACTCACTAGTATGCGTTCTGCGCGGCAGAATAACACGGCTAAGGAAGAAATGTTGTAGGACAACAATGAGCAAATCTTAATCTGGGGGTTTTAATATATTTTTTTGGAGGCTTTGTATTTTATTTCATAGCAAGATTAGAAACAAACAGTGTAAATCTGGCAGCAGTCAACGGATCATCCTTTCTTTTGTTGTCCGTTTCCGTCTCTGGAGGCAAATGCGCAAGAAGTGGTTGAGGGGTGCTGTGGTCGGACGTTTTACAGAATTTTTAGGTCTTGCAGATTCAGGTCTTCAGTTCGAGAAGCTTCAAATCCTTGGAGGGAGCTTTCGCAACCTCGGCATCAACTGGGAACTGCGCTCAGCAAAGGTAAATCGATAATTTGGTGCATGATTTCTGTGCGCCGATTTGGTCTCATCTCGCCTGTTCCCTTGTACTGGGTAACACTGATTTTGCTATAAAACATCAAATCAAATGTTGCCAGCAAATTTTCATGTGTTTTTCTCTGTAAACTATATGGCAAGAATGAATCAGGTAGGGAATACAGGGTAAGGAATAGCATTATGATGAGCATCTTTCTATTTTTGCATCTGGTGTATGCAATGCTGTAACAGCTGTCAGAAATGCTGCAACAATTTCAGTTAGACTAATTGAGTGAAGTGAGCTATCAACCTGTTCAAGTTGTGGTTTTAGTTATTCAGTTATATCTTTAATAAAATTGATGATTGCTTTTCAATAAGACAGTAAAAATGAATGTGAGGTCAGTGGATGGAATTTGGACTAGTGCAGGTCTTGTGAAAGTGGCTGTAAGATTACATTTTTTCAAGTATTCAAATGATTGATCCCTAAGGAGAAAATTGTAGAAGGATGGCTAAAGCTACAGAGTAATAGAAAAACTGTTTTCAGAATAGCTGAAGACTGATATTTAATTAACAATGGTATTTTGGCTTAGCAATTGTAGATGTGTCAGAAGTGAATTTCTGAATCAAGAACTTAGTATTTATTAATTTATATAAAGACAAAAATACAATATTTGCTACAAAACAATAAAAAGAACAGATGCTCATATAGAAAAATATTTATCTGGGAGGATTGCTCTGAGGTTCAGAAGCAATGAGTGTGAAGGGGGTAGTTCACAACCCACCAGAGTCAACGCTGGTTATCCATGTCAGATGGTGCAAAGCTAAATTTTGAGAAGGTGTTCTGATATCTATATAAAAGGGATCTGACTGCTTCAAAGCAATGACAAGCTAGCTGCTGTGCCTGGGAGGGGCAATCTTGTATTTGTCTGAAGTCTCAATAAATGATATGTTTTTGGGAAATTGAAGGCAAGATCCATGAATAGTGTACCTTTTTTGTCTGTGCAGTGGATGTATTAAACCTTAGAATAGGAATTTCATGGTGAAGGAATAAGCATTTCTTGTGCTGTTGGTAAAGAAGTGTTTGTTATTAGTATTTCACACAGTGTCAAGACAACTCAGAAACAAACAAATTGGTTAATTTAAGAAGTGGTTTATATTTTGGGAATCAGTTATCAAGACACACTCACTTTTTCACTTATATGTGCACCTCAATTCCAATTCCTGTTATACATCAAAATTAAAAAATTAAAGCAAAGCTGAAACAAGTTGCCCACTTTACATAGTACAATGAGTGGGGTAACAATAAGTTTGGTTGTACATGAGATCCAAAATTTGGCCAAAAATGGCCTATCTTTGCTGTGCCTGTCTGTTTCAAGTTAATTACTGGCATTTTTGGGACTAGTAATTCATGATGATGCTGGATGATAAACATGAAATGGTAATTCTGAAGGAAGACAAACTAATCACTTAGACGCTTAAGAGATAGGGTTTCCGACTCTTTCCACCTCACTCTCATCGATGCTCAACACAGCTTTCCGCGCCCAAGCACCAATTCCTCGAAAAGTGAAAATGAAAATCTAAGTAGTAGGTACTATACCCCACCACACCACACACAGCGGAGAAGACAGTAACCGTGCGGGAAATGTTGAGATGATACCAGATATGGTGTCTTTCAATCTTGCATTGATGCAAATATAAAACCTTTAAATTGATAAACGTTGTTTGAGATAACTCCAGATAGTAACAAAATCCTTTAAAACGTCAAAATTTTCTTTGAAAACATGACATAACCTAACCGTACCTAACCATTTTTCGATTTGGCGACGTTGCCTGCGGCGCCGACTTACGCCTCCGGCGGCCTCGGATTTGCCGGTTAACGCCGGCAAAGGCTGGGCCTGTGGAGGACTCATGTCCACTAGCTTCGCTCACGGGCTGTGCTCGCTTTGCTCGCGTACTGTCCTGATTCGCGAGATCTTTGGACTACACTGCATTGATAAATCTGGATTTTCCTTTATTGTACCTGCTTCATCGCTGGCGGGGGAGATCAGTCGAAAGTTGAGGTTGATTTCTCTTGGCGGGAAATCTGCTGATTCATGTAGCGTTTTTCTAGACTATTTTCTCAGAGATTTAGAGTATTATTCTTGTATTGAATTATTATTCTGGAGTCCGATCTGGCATCTTGAATCAGCGTCATGTTTGTTTATTACACGATTCTTCCGGTGTGGTGCATCGGTAGTCGTGAGGTATATGACGGATTTCGTGCCGAATTATATCGCAATATAAAATCAGCGCGGGAATTGAGTATTATATTTGAGCTCAGCATGTCTGGTTGCATAGGAAACCACGCTTTACTAGTCTGTAATGAATTAATTTGGCTTCCTTCAGTTATACCAACTTCCCTCCCCTTCCTCCAATAAATAAGCCTTCAATAGGTTCTTTAATAATGAATGATCTTTTTGAATTGATCAGAATGCAGCTATAAACCAGTCCGCAGAACATGGCAAGTGACTCGACAAGGTGCTTGGGGCAGCCTAAAGCCTACCCCAATTAGGGCAGAAATTTGGTTGCTGGGGCAGACTCCTCCAACAGGGGGGGGTATTTTTTACCGATACAAGTTTTATTTACTCCATTTTAAACGAAACACCCAGAAATGAAATAAAACTGTGCATCCAACCTGACGACGACGACACACTCATGACCCTCCACGTACCAAAGCATCAGAAACTCACGCACAGCAGCGCTATCTTGCATTCATGATGCACAATTTCAAGGATACCTATATTTAAAGGTAGGTATATTTTTAGTGAAGTCTTTTCCTCTAGTGACGTCATTTGCCCATGCTTTCAGGCTGTATCAATTAATACTTTAAAAAATATTTCAATTGACAACATTGTTCAAATATAATAATTTTTCCACAGATAAAGCATTTTTCCCTTCCGTTTTCTCACATTTGCATGAAAGCACCACAAAATTTGGAATATTTTCGCAAGACCCAAGCAAAGAAAGATCCCCTTACGTCCGGGTGACGTTACATCACGGACCTGCATTCGTTCTCGGGAGGGGGCTGGCATGATTTGCCGGCCTTTGGCGATCAAAACATAGCGGAGGAAATGCAAAAACTACACACAGGGAAATTTTATTTCGAGTTCTAAGATCCTTTTATGTGACTACAAGTATGTTCATATTACAAATTTGGGAAATGATGGCAAATTTTGCTTTTGAAAGGCGCCCATTGCCTGATTTTCTTATTCCCTTCCAGGAACTTTACGTCAATTGATTTCTTTTTTCTAGCATCTTTTAAACCATATTTTGCTTGATGACAAATATGACGCTTTTGAGGCAAATAAGCTTTTCCAGTGCAAGTTTACTAATGATTGTCACTTCATTTCATTATTTTTCTTCTTCCCTGGGTATTTACCTGGACTGACTGCTGCCCCAAGTACTAGTTCCTGCCCCAAGAGCCCCCATCTGCCCCAAGCTCGACCAAAAGCTGCCCCAAATTGGTGGTCTACCCCGAGGCTGTCCCAACGAGATCTCGTTGACATCTGCCATGTTCTGCAGACTGGGCTATACATAGATTGTTATGGTATGATTTGCATATCTATCGAAAGCAAAATTCGGGACATTTATGACTATCCATATTGTGGTAGTTGTTTTTATATTTCTACTAGTTGAAGGTAGTCATAAAAATTGGTTGAAACACTGTCTTTTTGCCTTCATCGAAATTTTTTTATAAAAATCACGCACATATCACGTGACAAGTATCACGCCAATGACACTGCAAACATTACATCGTCACTGCGGTACATTACAGTCCGCATGCACATCGCCTCTGGCAATTAATTCTAAAAACACACATCTCATGCTTAGGAAAGCTCTATATATATATATATATATATATATATATATATATATATATATATATATATATATATATATATATATATATATATATATCCTGTTGTTGGCAATTGAATTGTGGTGCCAAAAATCTATGGGACCTCATAGCATGGCCAGTAGGGTGCATCAAACGCCCCATGATTTTCATTTTTGGATAAATTAGCTTAGCGGCCCGTCACATTTTGTTGTTTCAGACATGAAAACCTCAAATCCCAATTTTTGGGAAAATCTATATTGGGCTAGGGGTGCCACCTAGCGGTCAAAGTTTCACATTTTTGCAATTTTTAATATTCATTGGGTCTCCCGTGGAAATTGTATTATCATAAAATAGGACCCAGCAGTGGCCAAATACTGTTTTCCAAGCTCCAAATTACCTGTGCAGTCACTTTGCGCATTTTGGACGCCAGCTAGGGGTGCCACCTGACGGTAGAAGTTTGCAACGTTTTGCGTTTTGGTGAGTTTTTATCGAAAATAATTGTTGAACCATCCTGGATTAGAACTTTGTTGTAATTATGAACTACTCCTGTAGGTCAAAGTATCTGGTAAAGGCATTTACAACTTTTGGCAATGAGTGACATCTGGTGGCCGAAATTAATTTCTAAGTTTTTAAGAAATTAATGACTATGACAAAAATGAGTAAGAAGTTTTGGTTGAGTTCCAACGATAATTTGGGTTGCAAATTCCTCTCAAGTGTCAGATATCACCTTCAAAATTTCCGGACCAATATTTAATCTTCCTTTTCCGTTTTTTCATCAAATCATCCATTTTCTTCCATACCGTTTCATGGTTTTTGGTAGTTCTCACACGACCTCCTCTTATTTTAGAAATTCACCGGAGCACAGTGGGCGGCTAAGTTGGAATATTTCGGGAAAGAACCCAATCGTTCATCGATTTGAGGTGTTATTCCTATTACAATACAAGGCCAGTTATACAATGCTGAGACCAAAACATCTTGATTCATCAATATATGAAATGCTTGAAGATTCCAGCGTAAGTACCTTGCATGAAAAGCACCGTTGTGGGAGCTAAGCTCATGTACGATGATTAACGCCAAGAGCCGATGTTTCCAAATTAACGCGAAATGTCTTAGATTATTGTAATCATGTTACTTTAGGTTATTGCTTATGTTATTATTGTAATTAACTTACACCGATCTTTCGATTACAAATACGAGATTTGTAAGAGACATTCATAGCACAGCTCACGGCCTGTTTGATTGATTTTTGGGGCTTATCGATGCACCAACTGCAGGGTCATACGGCGTCGCCTGCTCTTACCCTTTTGGAGGGGTTTCTGGGGAGCCAGCTTGCTCCTCGTTCAAGTAAGTCACCGGGCCTTGAACCCGGGTCGGCTGCGTGGAAGCCAACTGCGCTAACCACTCCACTGCCGCGCTCATAACTCATGGCCTCGACAAGACGTCATGTTCAGTTGCGCTAGTTTTGACCACTGATAGTCACACTTGACTGTTTCTATTTCTACTATTCACACAACCCCACTTTCTTGAGCACACAGATTACTCGTGTTTCGGTTTCCTTGAGCGTAGATCAGGCTGCCTTTTCGTTTTTTCCAACCGCTTGCAGAATTTTCTGCAAGTGTCGCTTAGACTACGCTGTCGTTTGAAAGTCCGAGGCCATCTTTCCTCCCTTTACGGCGGTATCATTGGGAACATGTATGGCCCTGGGCTTTACCCTTGCTGCCTGGTAGGTAGATGAGTCAGGCCCGTCACTGACATCCAGCTCTAGGAACCCGGTGTCTAGCTTCAGGAGTCTGAATTTAGACCACGATTCAGGTTCAGCCAGGTCTACCAACTTATTCTCTGTCTCTCTCTGCGAACTCTGGGGCCGGGGTGGCCTGGTGGCTTTGTTGCCAGTCTTCGGATCGGATAGCATGGATTAACGTGGGCTCAATTCCCACGGCGGGAAACCGCCTTCCGTGTCCGATTTGACCCGGTGGAGAGGATCCTTGAACACCCACGCCAATACTCCCTGTAATTGGGCAAGTGTGCATGTTGCGAGTGGCCCTAATAAAAAATAAATAAATAAAATAAAAAACACGGTTTCCCGGACCCACTTCTTTCACAACTGAGAGGTGCCTCGGGTATGATCTTGAGCTTCACCACCAGAAAACGTTTTGCAAGCTGACTTCGCACAGGCTGAGATGTCAAGTTGCTGAAAAGAGCAAGGGAACCATCTCTAAGGTGAAGTACCGCTGATGGCTGAAAGCCAGCAGTGCACCGGTGCCAACAACTTCGTTCACCCAGTCCCCATAACAGGATAAGTGGTAATTAAGATTCAGATCATGCCATGGGGAACCCACTGCGTCCTGGCATATCATGCATTACAAGCCATAGACGGAGGTGATGAAGGTCCCGAACCGCCAAAGCTTTGACATTAGTTCCTGCGTTGGAGCTTTTTTCGTCCTGAACGTTGGGAATGTGGTGCTCGGACGTGCATATCTTCATTGCATAAGGCAGTCTGCTCATCCATCTAGCTCTACGCATTGCTCGAAAATATACATCTGGATTATTTGAGCCAAGGAAAGTAATTCCTAATTCTCTGAACTCCTCGTGGTCATCACAGCTTTGATTCGGACAGACAGTTGGAAGGAGGTTCTCTTTGAGTTCCATCAGAAACGGGCGACTTTCTGGTGAAGTTGAGTTTATTTGAAAGATAAACTTAACCGTCTTTCATATTTCGCTTATCTTGATAAATAATCAATTTAGAAATATTGTTCATTTTTGGCCCGTTTTTCTTCAGTGTTTAATGAACGTAAGTAGGTTTTTGTTAGAATTATTGGTTAGGCAAGCAGAATTTCTCAATATCGAGTCTGTTCAAGCACTGACGTGGACTTTTTCCCCGACTTAGTGCCTGTCCGCAGACCAGAGCAAAGCCTTGTTCAGCCGGTTTTGGATTTGGATGCAGGCGGCTGATCGATGACCTGTGTTCGACCCTGTTGAGGCAAACACCATGTTCGCCAGTGCGTCTGAACACTCCTGCCGTTCAAGAAGCTCAACCGTCAAATTTGATATGGGGAGCCGTATTTTCCATTCGTTGTCACGGTGTAAGCAGTAATTAGTTTCCATGTCCGCTCCCCACAACTTGTTTCCGTCTTTCTTCGTTCTTAGCCTTGTGTGTACGAGAAGGCATCAAATTACAGTAAAACGGTAGTTTATCACCCAAAAATTAGCTGCAAGCAGGACCAGTGTCCTCAATAAATAAAAATGGATGAACAGAAGCCAATGTAAATTTTTAACTTCGGCCGCCAGGTAGTGCCATATAAAGAAATCCAAAATGCATGAAATCCGTCTCGCAAGTACCTTGAGGTCGATTCCGCAAAATCTCGTTTCAGCTGGACCAAAATACACAATGATTCTGTCCCCACATTTAATGAAACAAATTGTAAAAAAAAACTGTCAAAATTGATTTTTTCACCGCTAGGAGGCACCCCTAAAAGATGTCTAAAATCCATGAAATTGGGCATGCATGTACTTTTAGGCCAGTGCAACAGTGTTTGGTCACAAAACAGTCCACTAATGAAATGAGACCACTTCTGCGGCCAATCCAAAGTATATCTAAAAATGGTCAAAATTGAAAACTTTGGCCGCTAGGTGGCACCCCTAGCCCCTTTCGAAATTTCAAAATATTTCATATTTGGACTCACTAGGTCCAAGGCAAAAATTGGGCCGGGCCGCGTAGCTAATTTCAAAGTCGGGCGTTTGATGCACCTAATGGCCAGTGCCAGGTAATTTATGTGTACAAGTGGTGTTATTAATGTGGCTCTTGTGCCCATATTGCAGGGAGCTTTCAATGCTAGGAGGACTTGTTTCTCAGTTTTGTATATGGAATATATTCCGAAAAAATTATTTCATTCTCTTTAATCTAGTCACATTTTAACGTCTTATTATTTTGTTGGTGAGTAAAACAGGGAAATTAATTGTATGTAGCACAGGCTTTGTAATTTTACCATAAGATTAGCATTGTTTCCAGCCTTAGGAGCTTAAACGGAAATCGGATGAACAAATGTTTTTCATCTTCCCGATATACGTTTCTCATGATTGATGGCCTGTAGTTTTTCCTGCAATAGATTCTTGAATGTTTTATCGTTGTCGATTTCACAAAAAAACACGAGTTGCGAAGTGGAAATGGGTAACTGGAGATTAGGAGGGGGTGAAATGAAGTGGGGGTCATTTTTCCCCTGGAAAGTTTGACTCGTTCTTCGCCCAAGGCTACCGTCCCCTCGTATTTTAAAGGTTGATGCTGGATTTCGGACTATCATCTTCATCTATCCATTCCTAAATATGTCGGTACTTTCCACGTCCCATATTGTCAACAACTTCAAACCTCGCCCAAAGCTAATTTTGTGACAATGGATGAGGGAGTAAGCCAATGGTAAAACAGGAAAGAGTCTGCCACCAAAATCTAAGATTTAACACTGGGTGGGCGTCTGCAAAGCTACACAAAATCAAGTTTTTTTCATATTTGATGGGTGTTCATAAGATAACACAAAGCTGTGGGCCGGGGAAACTAGGTGTTCAAGATAGTTTTGTAGATACAGAGTCTCATTCGGTGTGCTGAAGATTTATGAGATGATTGAACACGTCCGAATGAAGCTGCTCGATTAGCTACAGATACAATGTTCACAAAATATCACTGATTAGAAAATGTTCTGAGCATTGTGGTTTCTGTACCATCGGCTTTTGAGCATGTCAGAATACATTGCGCCTTCCCACTTTTCTACACTCCTCAGGATTGGGCCGTTTTCAAGGAAAAACACATCGGTGTCTGATCCCCCGTCAAGAAGCTCATTTCGAAGCTAATACTGGGCCTCAGTTTTCGGAATTTTCGCTTTGCTTAAAAATATCGTGATTTTTGTATCAACTTTTTGGAGAAAAAAATTAAATATATGTGGGTGGGCAGGTCTGGCAACATTTATCGGTACTTAGTGCAATGTCCGGTACTTGGTACTTACTGAATGGCTAACTCGAGTCACTCAACTGTTCGTTTTACCTCCCCCGCTGTTGTCATCGATCGCCGCCCCGCCATGATGTGTTCTGTCGTTTCAACGCTGTTTAATTGCAGGGATCTGATCATCTACACGTCCAGCTGCTCCCTCGTTTGAGAAACCCTGAGCTTGGCCGGTAGTGATTTGTGTCTGTATCGGCCGGTGGCTGCGTATCAGTGGTATCTAGCTTGATGCCCTGTGTGGACAGAGGAGTGTCGACCCTGTTTGCTGATCAGGCCTACAGGTCTGCCGCTATGCCTCGCTATCGCCGCCGATCGTCGCGTTCGCCTAGCCTGCGTCGCTCGCGCTCTCGTACCCGCTCGCGCGACCGCGAACGCAAGCATGCCGTATCGGATCGCTACGACCGGTACGATCGCTACGACTGCCGGAGCGTCTCACGTCGCCACCGCCGGCGTAGGCGCCGCTCCACGACTTCGCCGCGCCATCGCCGCCGCTCCACGTCGTCTCCGCGCCACCGTCGCCGCTCACGCTCCTCCAGCTGCGGCCGCCGCCGCGAGAGGCGCCACCGTCGCGACAGCAGCCGGGACAGAACCCGCAGCCGCTCCAGAACCCCTGCTGTACAGGATGACGAGAACGGACATCTTATCTACCGCGACGGCGACGTGCTTCGGGAACGTTACCAGATCTGCGGGTTCCTCGGAGAGGGCACCTTCGGCAAGGTGGTTCACGCTAAGGACCTGACGAAAGGTGGGCGCTCTCTGGCGCTGAAGATTATCAAAAACGTGGAAAAGTACAGAGAAGCTGCTCAACTTGAGATCGCTGTACTTGAGAAGCTACGGGAGAAGGATCCGGCAGGGAGACAGCTGTGCGTTCAGCTATGGGACTTCTTTAACTACCACGGCCACACCTGCCTGGCATTCGAGATGCTGGGCAAGAGCGTGTTCGACTTTCTCAAGGACAACAATTACCAGCCGTACCCGCTGGAGCACGTGCTCCACATCGGCTACCAGCTATGCCATGCGGTGCTGTTCATGCACGATAACCGGCTGACCCACACCGACCTCAAGCCCGAGAACATTCTGTTCGTGGAGAGCGACTTCGACTTGGTGGTACCAGACGGTCGCCGGAAGCGTGAGACACGCGTCCTCCGCAACCCGGACATCCGGCTCATCGACTTCGGCAGCGCCACCTTCGACCACGAACACCACAGCACCGTGGTTTCAACACGGCACTACCGGGCTCCTGAGGTGATCCTGGAGCTGGGCTGGTCGCAGCCCTGCGACGTCTGGAGCATCGGCTGTATCCTGTTTGAGCTGCACCTGGGTTACACCTTGTTCCAAACACACGACAATCGCGAACACTTGGCAATGATGGAGCGCATCCTCGGTCCTCTGCCGTCCCGCATGGTGCACAAGACTAAGACGAAGCTGTTCCACAACGGCCGCCTGGACTGGAGCGACCGTTCTTCGGCGGGCCGGTACGTGCGTGACAACTGCAGGCCTCTGCGGAGGTACCTCACCAGACCCGACCACCCACCACTGGCCGACCTCTTCGATCTGATGGAGCGCATGCTGGCCTTCGAGCCCAGCGAGAGGATCACGCTGAGTCAGGCTCTGCGCCATCCCGTCTTCGACAGGGTACGTAAGCTTGCGTCAACTAGTGTCTCGCGTTAGCCGTTTCCCTAGTGAGAGAAGAAACGGTGAAAAAGTATATTTCAGTGCGTGTGTGTATGCGTTGCCCCGCGAGGCCAGCGGAGCGTTTCATGGCGATGGCGAGATGCGACGGATCAGGTAAAGAGAATCCCGAAAAGGTGAAGCGCGGTGCGGTTCTATGCGAGGAAACGCGGCGTTTTGTTCTTCGGTCCGCACAAGATACGCCGGAGTGTTGGTCTCCATCTTTGATCAATTGAATCCAGTTGCGATAGCGGTTACGAATGTTTGTGTTGGTAGCATCAAATGCTGGTATTTCTAATGTGGATTTCAGGCGTAGTGAAGCGTATGCTATAATGAACACAAGAATACTTATGTGTAAATCTTGCTCTCTTGGCTGTTGATTTATCAGCCACGATTATGTGTGTTCATTGGTTGAAGGATCAATCTGCCAGTGGGACGGGAATTACCATAGTCTCCGGTGCTGCCACAAAGGATTGCGTGCCCGTTCTCGTGTGTCTGCTGTTGGGTTCTTGGCCATCGTCAAGCATAATGTGGTGTGTCGTTTGCAATGGGTGTTGCCTGTGATGATGCAACGCCGCTCCTTGGACGGAGGCTGGGATCGCAGCTCACGGAAAGTGTTTGGAAGCTGTGTTGACTTGGCCTGGTAGCCAGGGTATCGCGTCCGTACATGATAGTACTTTCGCTAGCTAAGATTCTGCAGCTCGCTGTGTGAAGAGTAGTTCAATGAAGAGAAGATAATATAATGCAGTGTAGTTTAGGTAGCTGGTAAGTGCGGGCAGTGTTCAGGTTATTTCGTCGTGCTGGCAAAATTCATGAAAAGCAAAAGGGAAGTCGTGGCTCTTTCGTCTTGTTTTTTTCACTTCGAACAAAATGTCTACAAAGCCGCGATATTTCTAAGTGGAGTCTCGTCAAAAATTGCAAATTTCAATTATACAGTCAACAAAAGCAAAAGATGACTGGAACTTACAGTAAAACGTTTTACATTCCTATCGAAAGCAGTCTGGGTTGGTGGAGGGAGCGGGTAAGCTGGTACAGGTCTGGCGGCGTCGTCGCCGACATGCGGGGCACGGGCCTTCTACACTCCCCCAGCGAGCGGGGCGGACAGCCACAGCAGCACGCCCTGGCGGCTGGAGAGAGGTGCGACAGCGTCTCTGGGGGCTGGAGATCGCCAGCAGCACCGGGACAGAGCCAGCGGAGAGGGGGCTGTGTGGCGGTGCGGCTGTGCAGCTGACGCGCTCTTAAGCCCTACCGATGGCGCAGCGCCGCGCGAGGTAACCCTTGTCTTCTCTGGCCTTCATCTGAGTCTTCTCTGCCTGCCGTCCTCACGTGTTGTGCCGTGCGGGCGGGCTGGGGCGGACTGTGTGCGTACACGGACATGAGGATGGGTGTGTGTGCGTGTGAAAGAGAGAGCGCGCGCCCGCTTTGTGTTAGACTGTGTGAGCTTACTTCGCGACAAGCAGGCTGACGCGTCCCTTTCGTCAGCAGGTAGCCCACGTCAGCCGTGCGCCAGCATTGTGCCATGGCGACGCCGAGACCGTTCTTCGCAGGCTCCAGCATTCCGACCGTGTCGACGCGGAGCCCGCTCATCTTCCCACAGCCGCAATGCGACGGTCAGCAGCTTGGCTTCAGGTAAGCAGGGGTGGCGTACAGCACCGGATTCGACAGCGCTCTCGAACGCGAGGACGCTTCTGAACCCCGTGTGTCTGTGTCCTGTTCCAATTGCCGTCTGATTGTGACCAGTGTGGACGTTTCTGACGCTGTACGTCGACCTGTGTGAACTGTTGCGCCGCTGGACACATGGTTCTTGCGCACTGGGTGTTGCTTTGCACAGGAAGCAGTCGCGGTAAAAAACCGCTTGACTAGAGTGCAGTGCCGGGGCAGTTGGCGACATCGGCCACTCCGCAATTATTCGGAACCCGCCAAGAGTGACGCAGCGCCAGCAGCGAGCCGTGCGTGAGAGTCCTAAGTGGACAGCTTCCCGGAGCCGGCTGAGACGCGATCCCGATTCGGGGTAGCCCACCTCCCAGCTGCGACTGTCGGCTGCTATAGAGAGGGACCGGCGGCCTCCGTCCGATGAGTACCGCCGCCGGGGCTGACCAGTAGCTATCACTGACTGCAGAGCTGTGTCTGACTGGTGCCGGAGCGCCACTGATTGCCACTGTGAGAGCGTGTGTGACCTGTTGCCGCCGTTGATGTCTGCGCTGTGACCCTGGCCGCGCTCGTTTGCAGTATCGGCGCCGCGCCGGCTGACCGCCTCGGCAGCACGGCCAGAACGCCACACCACCGACGCGACCACACCGGGCTCAGACGCAAGCGGCTCTCCTCGCCGCACTCCGGGTAAGTCAGCGGCTGCTCACCGCCCTCGCCAGGGCACTGGGTAAGTGGACAGTCCCTTGAGTATACATCGCTATCTTCAGAGCACTGAGTAAGAAGATGGCTCTTCGCCGCTGTAGCCTGGGAGCTGTAGAGGCAGTGACAGTTGCAGAATTATCTGCCGTGACCTGAAATTCGTAATTTTAAGTGGAAAACATACCTTTTCATATTTCTTTTACCTCAACGGTGGGTCATTTTGGCCTCAGTTTGAAATCGAATCGAGGAGTTGATAGGTCTGTTTATTTGAGAAATACGAGTGAACAGGTCGCGGAGAAACTGTTGTTACTTGTTGAACCTTGGCCTGAAAAGTGTGTGGCTACAAATTTTGAGCATTTAATAAGAGATGTAGATTTTGATCTTGTGGTATTTATGTCTCATCTTCTACTTTGCGTGAAAACAATGTCAGGACCATGGATATATATGTGAGCATTCGAATACTGATGGGGTTAGCATTGTTTTGGTGCGTCATGAATCTTGCAAAAGCATGAAGTGAGCGTTGCCGGCGCCGACAGCGGGCCGCCGGTGAAGCGGCGAGTAGCTGAGGAGCAGATGGTGGGGGACCTGCAGAACCTCTCTCTGAACGTCCAGCACGGGTCGACCTCGAAAAGCCTGGTAACTGACAAATACACTCGCTTATATTCATTTACTTCGTGTTTAGACCCTGTGACGCTGAACTGTCATTTTCAGCATTCTGTTCTGTTGTCCGGAACCAAATATGCGGGCAGTTCAAATGGACGGGCGTGATTCGCCTTACCGATTTCAATTGCCATCTCATGTGCTGTACCATGTAATTACATGTTACTGTGGGCCCTCCGCATACCCGGTCAGTATTAACTGACGAGTGGCGCGCACAGCAGGCGGCGCGGTGGCGGGAGTTGGAGAGTCGTCTCTCGGACCCAGACTCCGACTCCGAGGCAGCCTCCTCCACCGCCGCTGACGCCGGACCACGTCTGGTAGTGACTGACGAGCTGCGAAGCGCCATGGCTGCCCCTGCACCCGATTTCCTGCCCTCCAGGTATGCGTCGGAACCTACCCAGGCAAGGAATTCCCGCTCACCAGTTTAGTCCAGCATCAGGATGTGCTACGTTTTAATAACGTGGAGCGTGATGTTGGCCTGATGGGAAGTATCGCTCAAGCTGTGTTTTTTCATGAGGACGCGAGTGTGAATCGTTTGTTGCTTTCCGCTGTAAATGTGTCACGCTTCTCCTGCCCTGAGGGATTTGGCTTATCTTTCGCTGCGTGAAACTTGTGATCTGTATGCGCGCAGGCCGGACAATTCGATGGCGGTGGTGCTGTGGCGACCGCCGCCCATCCAGCTGCCCCCGGATCCGTCGCCTCCAGCCTGCCCCTCCCCCACCTCCGCCTCCAGCCCGGATGGCATGGAGGCGGCGGAATCGCCACCTCCCGCCGCCGCCGCTGCCTACGATTTCTCGCGGTTCGCGGCGGAGGAGGAGGAGCGGACGACGATGGCGCCGGATCAGCGGTATCACTTCCGCGGCGGGCCCGGCCAGGCCGGCGCGGCGCCGCTGTTTCCCGGGTGAGCCGGGGCCCACTCCTGTTCTAGCCGAGAACGTGCACCGCTGTGAACCGCTGCACCTGACCAGTCCGAGCTTCTGCGGTTCCCGGATGAATCGACCGGCCTAAGTTACAGATGTGTGCTCGCCCTGCATTGTGTACATGTGTGAGCAGTGCTGTTTTGAACTGCACGCTTTAAATCGTTCCACGGATTTAATCACGACAGGTGATGTAGACTTGAAGCTTGTATTAAATAGTAGTTGGGATATGTTCCCGGGCTCTTTATTTGAACTTGCATCAGGTGCTCGTCCCATTTGGCGTTAACCCACCAGTGAGCCGAAAAGATAGGGTCTTACAAATCATGGAGAAATGGTTTCTGGAAAGAAACTTGGATGTCGTTTCTATTGATTTTGCAAGCGGCATATTTCTGTCCGGAGCTGGTCTGCGCTTCGGGCTGACTTCCGATCACGGCTTATCGCCGTTGTTGCCGCTTATTCCCGTGCGGTTTCTCTGGAGCGACGCCGTTGATTTAAACCGGTGTCACAAACTCATACCCCGGACGGCTGGTACACCCGTGGTGTTCCAGAAGAACGGTTTTCCCGTCGCTTTTGCTCACCAGCTGGTTTTCCTACACATCCCTCGCCTGTGGATTAGCGACTAATGCAGACGGCGTCGGTTCTTATGCTGATTAGCGGCCGATTCCCCGGTAAGTGAGCCTCAGAAACAGTGGGCCATGGTAACGGGATAGCAGAGTTTGAAGTTTAAACCGTGGAATCTGGGGCTTTAAAGACCCCATTGCACGGGATCGCAGCGGATTCGCAGCATAGACTCAGGACCACTGAGGGAAGCGGTGACGGCCGTCATACGGCGTGTGGGGCGCTGTCACAAGGACCGTATGCATCAATCGATTATTGTAAGATAAATTATACATCAATGGTATCAGTGACCCCATATGTTTTAAGGTATATCCTTGACATATTCTTTCCTGAAGCCAATAGTTTAAAAAGACATGACGTGACTGAATTATTCATGAGCACATTTTTGCCTTTTGGCAGCCGTTAAAGGAGTAGGAATTATTTTGTGGTTGTATTTGAAAATCCTGATAGAAACTATAATTATTTTTGTATTCGCAAAATTTTAGGCCACTTTATTTTGAATAGGTTACGTTTCGTAAATGCCCATTTGCTGCCCTACCCATACTTATTTTGAAACTATTGAGTTAATAATTTTTAATAATACATTGCCTTGTTTTGTATTGAATTATTTAAAGCTAAAACTCAATGATAGTTTGCCTAAAACGAAACATATTACTTTGTTTTAGTTGAGTTTCTGTTCCGCCCATAATTTGTTGGTGTATCGTTAACCTGGTTATTATTGTGATTTTTTAGCCTTTTTTTTTAAAGTTTTGGAATGTTTTTTTAAGTATTTTGGCAATTTCTGTTTAGATTATGACCATTTTGGAAATTGAGCCTGCAGTCGTCAAAAGACGTCAAATGTTGACTTAGAATTTCAAATAACAAATTAACTTATAAATTTTAACGTTGACATTTGAGTCATTGAAGAGTATTTCTGGGGGACAATTGATGGGTGGGCTCTGGGTCATGAGTTTTTTTATCAATAATTTTTCAACGTGCTATCGGATAGCCAGTGAAACGCGAAGCATTTCAATGCCCCGAAGCAGGACATCCTCTCGTCCCACTTTAGCAGGGGTCTGGTAAACTAGACATTGGGAACCCCACTAGACCGCATCAGTGGGACTCGGGGCCGCCGGTTTCGTCCAGAGAGCAGTGACGCTGCTCAGTCAGCTGGTGCATCAGCAGCGACGCCCTCTGACTCCGGGCCCCGCCTGCAGGTTCGGCCAGAGCCCGGTGCAGATGGAGGATGACGAGCTGATGGAGCTCTGACGCTCGGCCCAGCGGTGGCGCCGACCCCTGCCTACCGACCACCGGCCGTCCTCGCCTCAACTGGTGGCCAACTGCCAGCGCTCGTCTGGAGCGGCGGACCGCGGACCTCGGCGGAGGTGTGCGATCCCGGCCCGCTGTTCTGTTGTGCGGTAGCCGATGTGAACTCAGTAGCTGACATGTCAAGCTACTTTTTTTACTTTTTGTAGACGTCTTAACATGATAATGTGTGTTATCTGTGATCTCTGAAATAAAGTGATAACCTATTTCTGGAGTATAATCGGACCGCGTGCCAGTTTCGGCGGTAAACGGGAATGGGTGACATCGTTCTCACTGCTCGTCGGCCTTCGTGGGCGCGGTGCGTGGGCAGCCTCCCTCGAACCCGGCTGTGTGAGCCGTGTAGGAATGTTCAAGTGGGGCTACCAGTGGTATGCGGGGCTCCCAATTTGGGTGCGCTGCTGCTTGTACCGACGGGTGGCTGCTGCATAGTATAAAATGCTTTGCATTTTGAAATGGTCCTTGGCAGGGGTGTAGCTTAAGGTAGAATGGGAAAATGACGGTCGTTCAGGTAATACAGCCCATCGTAGGGGGAAGATGGCTCAGGCAGGATGGCACGCTGATAACCCTTTCTCTTTGTGATGCCGCTTGATGGGTGAAGGGTAAACATGTTTCAAACATGTTAAAAAGGGTAACATGTTTCAAATTGTATGGATTCGAAGTACGGGTCGACCTCTTGATAAAAAAGTAATTACGTTTTGCCTGAATGTTGCAATTTACATGGAGGTGGACTCAAATTGTTCCAAGAATCCGGTATCTTGGTATGTTCTAAACAAGACCCTCACGGCATTATAGGGTGATGCATCGGGCAGCATTGCGTCATGTCACAGAACTGTAGCCTCTCCCCGAGAACTGAACTTGGGGTTCTTCGGGGTGACTGAAGTACTGTTGTGCTGCTGAAAAACATTAACAGCACGACAGTGGCATTGTACTATTTTATGAATGGTAGAAAGGTATTATGCTTCATTTTCGTTGGGCTAGTAGATATCAGAAGCGATTGTGGCGCTGATGTTGCTTTTCTGGAGGCTAGAGGCCGCCTCGCTGACAGAACTGTGTACGTTCTAAAAACACGTAAAACGTTTTTGCTAAATAAACGAACACCCGTAGGATAAAGCTCATTCAAACTAAGGACAATTCCTAGGGCTTCTAACCTCCAACATTTTAATTTCTACCTGCTAAGAAACTTGATTAGGATGATGAGATTCACAAGCGAATTATTTTATTAATAGCTCTCCAAAACCGTATAATCAGAATATGATGGAGCTATTTCCCCGGTTCCTGGCACAATCTCGTTCATACTGCCTGCATCCATTGGCGAATGTATGGTGCGGAAGCTTGTGTGATTCTTGAAAAGGCTGAGCAAATCCAGCCACTGCTAGAATTACCCAGCGTCACATTTGACCTGAGGCCCCTCCCCCTACATACGTTCGAATTGCCAGCGTGGTGTTGTAGGTGTATTTTATTCCAACATAGCGATGCCCCTTTTAAACTGGCTGTGGTCGTTGTGGGATTTCATTTCACACATTTATCTCATTGTCCACGGAGCGAGACCATTTAAAGAGAAAGTCCAAATAATCCTCAGCCAGGAAACACCAACAATGTCATTACATGAACTGTAATGTAAAAGCACAAATGGTAAAACACATTGAAAGTAGTACATCCAGCCATTAGATCCCATAATTTCCTAGTCTAAAACTATGACTATATTTAAATATATATATATATATATATATATATATATATATATATATATATAAGGGTGTTTCATTGTTCCAAAATGCAATATTTCGACGCATATCGATGTTCCCCTCAAACCTCATCTGCTTACAAGCTTCTGTGCGAAATTTCCATGAATTTCGATGATATTTAGAGGTCGCGCACTTTTGCAGCTTTTTTATCAAATGTATTCAAATGTACACATAAGCGTAGGAACGTCCAGAATATTGGGGAGGCGAAGGTGCATTTGGAAGTCATTTCTTTCCAGTCTAGGCCATAGGGTTAAGGGTTAAGAACCAAGAATATTGGGAGGGGCATGGCCCCCTGCCCCCCTGTTCCTACGCCTATGAATGTACACATTTCCACACTGATACTGGCGCTGGTTTTCTTTTGCTTGGTTTTCTATTTCACATCTGAAATATTCTTCAAATTAAGTAAAGGGTTTATTACTGCACATGCACAATGACTAGCCTGAGTATAAAACCCGACCGGATTCAGGAGCATCCCGCCCCGTTTTCAAGGGAGATGAAGATAGCACTATGACATGAACCTAACTAAGCGAAAAACACGAAGGCTGGGTACACTTTGAAATAACAATCTTAGCTATGAACATGACGAATCATTTTAGAATTATTAGCTCTAAACACGTGTTATTTTTCAATTCGATGTCTTGTTTGGCTGGCATTTTAAGAGGTCCAAAAATCCAGAGAAGATGGTAACTTTGCCGATATTTCTATTCATTTTTGGTTCCGTTTTGGTTTGGGTGTAAATTGACTCTTTTATTTCCCGCTGTTCTTGTCTTGAGTCGAAGGTTAAAGTCGTTGTGGCGTCCCATTTGATATAATGATCCTTCTTGAATGAATGTTCCGCTGTGGCCTCCGCTGCTCTCTCGTCAATTGAACCTCGGATTAGTTTTTGTCGAGATTTTCGGTGTTCGTCTTGTCGGACTTCCATCATCCTTTTGCTTTCTCCAATGTATGCTTTTGAACAGTCATTACATTCCATCGTGTATACTGGGCCTGGTTTTTTCCAGTTGTCTATTCTGTCCTTTGGTTTGACTAGTAATTGTTTGATCGTTTGATGTGGCTTAAAATGTTCTTACGTTGAATTTAGAACATATGCGTCGAATCTGTTGCGATACTCCTTCTACATATGGGAAGGATCATTATATCAAATGGGACGCCACAACGACTTTAACTTTCGACTCAAAACAAAAACAGCGGGAAAGGAACATCGCCCCCATCAAGAGGTTCAACGGATTCGTCAAGGACGAGAAGCAGAAGCAGTACCTGCTCCGGGTGGTGGAACTCTATCGGAGGGCTCTACCCAAGCGCACCAAGAAAGAATGCGCCTTTTTCAAGTGTAATGGTTTTTGGTGATAAAAGTGCGCGACCTCTAAATGTCCTTTTATTTTGCTTTTAAGAGTGTCAATCGATTCAGTTTTACGTATAGAGCTGGGGGAAAGTCGATAAGACTTCGTTGCAAACAAACAAAATTTTACTATAGTGGGCTGAAACACCTATTTTTTTTTTTTTTATATATATATATATATATATATATATATATATATATAGTTTCAATATTTAAAACGAAGTCACCTAGCCAACAGCTTGCTTCTCAACGCACACAGCGTGTCATTGAATATGTCTGCCAGTGGACACCGGTTTAGGAAATTTGCCCTCCTTGGTAGCCTCCTGAAAATACCTTACTTCACTGTGTTGACACGAGCATATGGAGTGAATTAATGTCGTTTGTCCTGTTCTCACCGGAACACTGAAGGAGAATGCAGTGGCGGATCCAAGGGGACAAAAAGGCATTCCCTCAACGGAAAAGCTCGGGGCAAAACATAGTTTTCCCCCCCCCTGAAGTGATCGACCTCCTTTTTTCCCCGACTCCTTTTTAGTTTATAAGCAAGATTTTGGTGCTTCAACTCTCAACTTCAAACAGAACCAGTTAGGTTCAGTGTAAATATTGGGCCATGGTCTGGAAAAAGTATCTCGAGCCCATATTTTTCATCCCTTGTTTTTTTGCTTTTCGCCTCAAATACCCAAAATGCTACCGGGAAGTGATATTGTAGTGCAGCTTTCACGGCGTGACTTTTTTTTGCTTTTCGACTTTTGACTGGTTTGCCCCTCCCAAACCGACCGGCTAGATCCGCCACTGCGAGAATGCTTCTAGCAAGATTGATTATATAATTTTATACCTGAGGACATTACTTGGAAATAATATGTCAATCCGAATTCTAAGAGATGCTTGTGAAGTAAGTCCAAAATGTTTCAGTAATTCTTCATAGACTAATGATCTTCATTGCTGTCTTGAGTGCGGGTTCAGCCACATGAGAAACTTGTGTTGCACTCTTTCAATACTATTCATATGTGATGCTGCCGCCCCACTCCATATGGCGGAGCAGTAATCTAGTGCAGATCGAACGTGAGCGAAGTAAGAAACAGGAACGGCTGGCCTGCTGAAGTATCATCTTGCATCAGCTCTTTAAAAATAGCGAACGAGAAAACCGAGCGACCTGTTTACCTTTTTAAGATGCTATCTACGTGATGCCCGACTGTGAGTTTGGTGTCTAAAATGATGCCTAAATCCTTGCTATTCCTAACGTGCTCCAATGCCACAGCTTTCACGAAATATGTCGAATGAAGTGGTGTGGTTTTCAAAGACATACGAAAGAACTTGCTCTGAGCCGGATTCAAATTTAGCTTCCAAGTTTTGGACCAGAGGAAGAGTCGGTTAAATCAGCCTGAAGTTGCGCTGAAGCGTGTGTGGAAGTGATCAGACGTCAAATTTTTGCATCGTCGGCGAACATAAGACAGTGCGAGGAGGATATCTCGGATGGCAGATTATTTATAAACATGGCAAATAGCAGTGGCGATACAAGTCCACCTTCTGGAGTTCCAGATATAACCCGGCACTACACCGGGCACTTCCCATTGACTACAACCCGCTGCTGTCGATTCTCTAGATACTATGAAAACCAATTTAGTGCAGTTCCAGTAATAGTGTATGAACTTTTTAGCTTGTGGACCAAAAGGGCATGGTTAACACTATGAAAAGCAGCCGTGTAAACAGTAATTATGCAACCAGTTTGGTGTCCGAGAGATATTGAGTCCCAGGTCGTGCTCAGGAGTGGTGCCAGGTTAGAACCGCATGAACAAAGCCGTGCTGTGTCGTGGGTGAACACTAGCAAACACGTGTACGCTTTGCGCTCTCCGCCTTTCCGAAAAAGAGAATCTGGGACACTGATCGGTAATTTTTGGGGTCTTTTGGGCATCTTTTTTCAATTGGCACTGCGTTTGCCTGCTTCCATCGTGCCGGAATCATTGAGCTAATGATTGTGCACAAATCCTAGTGAAAGGTACGAGGGCATTGCGACACTCGTATATAATGTGAGCACTAACGTTGTCCGGCCCAACGAGTCTTTTGAAGAGGAATTGAAGTCATCTATCGTCTTGAGGGTGGCTGTATTACATTCTATGCTTGGAATGCACGGTATGTCCTACTCGCTAACGCACGATGTCAATCCGCGGGTCCGTAAAATTTTCCAGATTACCCGGTGCCCTGTTTGACAGTGAGCCCACCAGGTCGGAAATCCGTATAAAAAGGTCTGCACCTCCCCGCCAGTGCGTGGCACGGTTCGGCAAGGGACAGGGTTTTACGAGCGAAACGGGCCGCTGTAACTGGACATTACCGTGACAGGTGCCTGTATCGAACACGTTGGGCCAGTTACACCACTGGCTTTCAACGGCTTTCAACGAAAACAAGGTTTCACGCTATGCCCTGGAGTGAACCCAAAACTGGGCTGCACTTGGCATTCCAGAGTTTTAGATTTTAGATTCTAGACCCCTCCTCCCCCTAAAACTGCAGATATCGGGGGACTCACGCAAGGGAGCTGATCTCAGATGCCGGTCCGACCCTATGGGCCTCGGTGCAACAACGCTGTGGCGGCCGGGGCGGCGAGGGGCACCACCGACACAAGGTCACCTTCACGGGCCACTCCGACCTACGTCAGCCCGACCCGCAACGTAAACGCAGCCGATGCCAGCCGCCGCTGCCTCCGTTCGTAAACATCAGGGCCAGGGCGGCTGAGCACAGCTGCTGCAGTCCCTACCGACACCAGTGCTGAGTTCACGGGGCGAGCGGTCTAGACTGGAACAACGTGATGCGACATCGGCAATGCCGATCTGGTCTACTGGCGAGTTGTCCGCTTCTGTTCGGACGCCCCTGCCGACGCCACTGAGTATCGACCATCGGCTGATGCCGCGAGCAGGCTCGACTAAGGTCCGGAGGCACCTGCGGGGCGGCACCGCCGACCGGAGCCGGAGCCGCTGTAGACCGGTCCTGGATCGGCACCGCGGCGCTGCAGCGCGGCCTGGCCTGGCGTGAATCGTGAAAGTGGGAGCGGGGTCACGCCGCTCCATATGGGTTCTATGTGTGTCTTAAAGAAATCCTGCAGCGAACAGTGTCGCCCGTGATTTTTGTTGATCCAGAGATGGAAACCTATGTTCATTTATACGTATGTTTAGTGGGGTAGTAAGCGCCAGTTTCCTTAAACTTGATGTTTTTATTTAAGTGAAAACAGTAGCTTGGCCAATAGTTTGTCCAGACACAATTTGGGGGATATACTCATGGGCACAGTCCACTGGGGGGTGGAACGTGTTCATCCAAGGGGGCACCTTCAAGAAGGTCCATCTTGTCAGTGGGAAATGTGCCAGAGGTGGAGGGTCGTTTAAGGGCAAATTTCACAAAAATCATCATTACTGCATGGCGAAGTCATAGACTTAAAGGGAATGTGGCACCTTCACAACGTGATTTTAACTGAGATAGCTAAGTTGTAAAGCAGGTCGGAAAACCCGGTACTCTATATTTCATTTGTCTTGGAGCTCGATATTTCCGTCAAAAGCTAAAACCTACCTGACACCAGCCCCCCTCGACCCCCGTCGCCGGCGGCCATTGTTGTGAGCTACTGGTGTGACGACATATGCTGACGTCACGGTGAGCATCAGTCAATCGAAGCCCTTGAAGCGTTTCAAGTATGGTAGTGGTTGCCAGATCGTGACATCATCCACAGGCTGATATTTATTTCTTTTTCTAGAGGAGTATTTTTAGAAACCAAACATTGAGCTTATTGTACATTTTTCAGAGAAATCGTGAGTGGTTTCATTATTTTTTACTAAAAGTACGCCTAATAACACTAAATTCCAGGATTCGACCAAGGTGCCCCATTCCCTTTAAAGTATACAAACGATAAAAGCACGCATTGCCTGAACTTTGAATTTAATTTCTCTCTCAATTTGGGCAACGACAGCCAAATGCGGATGCGGATCTTCTTATCTCGGCTCCCTGTGGTCTGGTGCTACAGTGAGAATCCGGGCGAAGGCCGTGTACACTTAGTTAGTTATTTGGGCTTAGGGGACGCACCAGGCTGGCAAGGCCATAGAGCGCCCAGAACAGTACAATCGCTAAAAGTGCTCCATCTGGAACAAGAAGAACGCGTGATTTAGAAATTCATTACCCGTTTCGATGTCAATACCTCGCTGTGCGGGTGAATGGCAAAGCAAACAGAGGGGTGCACACACACTACTAACATCAGCCCTTCCTAACCTGAAAACCAAACCTAGACCCTACAAGCACAGAAAGAAATTTTTACAAGGGCAAACCTTGTCAGACCCTTGTTTACATGGACAATTTCTAGGGCAAAATGCAAAGCTTGTACGTTCAAAATCCGTGCCACGAAAACAAGGGAAATACAAGGAAAAACCATGTAGAACAATGGTAGAACCATAGTACGACAAGGGCTGCTAGAAGACGTTGTACAAACCTTGTAACTTAACTATGGTTAACCTACATGGCAAAGACATTAGCTGACAACGTCCCCACAAGCCCTCTACTAGGTCATGATTACCCCATAACAAGGGTCGAACAAAGCCTTGTGTCCGCCTTGTACGCAACCCCAGCCTTCCTACAAGAGCGTGACGAGATTAAAACCTTGCTTACACAACCGCTTTACCAGTGCGTAACGGGGAGGGAACAAGGGTGTTGCAAGGCTTCTCACAAGTGTAAAACGAGACTCGGATTACGTCTTTGCAACAGCGGCAGATCCAGGACTTCATTTCGGGGGAAGCTTGGGCGCTCCCGCCTCCCCCGCCATAGTGTCTGGACAGCATCCGACTACGCATTTACTTTAGGCACTCTGACATTTCATGGTTTGGAAGGGGGCTTGAGCCCTCTTAGCCCCTCCCCTTGTATCTACCTCTGCTTCAAAAGGAACTTTTCAGTCTCTATGCGAAAGCTAAAGCGTCTTCTGGCCCCAAATGCAACCGGAAGACCATCGGTAGAAAAGGGTAAGCATTGAGCCACCTCTCAAGCAAGAAAATAACCAGCACGTTGTCTTTACCCATATCGGTAAAACACAGTATCACTCATCAGGCGCCGATCCAACTGAAGACACCGACAAGATCATATTGGAACTGAACTCACCCTATTTTTCAAACGGGCCCATAAGGCAAACACAAATAAGTTCTACCCACTGCAGGTACCTAAGCCATATGATCAAATAGTCTGTGCTCGTTTGACACAAAAATATGAGCCTTAATACCAATACGGCATACATACCTACCTGAAGTAACCACATACCTACTCACCTGGACCTGGATTGACCATTCCAAAATGTCTCACTTTTCAACCATTGGAACAGAGAACAGTACTTTCCACTCGCAGATCACCGACAAATATTCCAGACAGCTTCCAAAGTTCCACAATTGATTAAAATAAGTCACATTTATTTCTAACCTACACGGCATGCGTGCCAGGCCACTGTGTATTGCCATGGGTAAACAGAAAGCAAGATGCCGACCGTAACCCGAGCAGGTATTTGAAACCATAGTCAAACGACAATGGCCGAGCAAGGGTGCAACAACGCCCTAGCTTTACCTACCAGCTATTTACAATGCCACTACAACGCCTAGTATTCAGTTAGTGCAGCGCTGGTGCGCAAGCAAGGTATGAACCAGGTATGAACGAGGCGCGCACTATTGTGGCACAAGGCAAGGTTGTCATTCCGTAGTAATTGCATTGCTTAATGCTAGTGACGTAACCAGGGTTGTTTTACTTTGGTAATTGAACTACGGTGCAACTATTGTTCTGCAATGGTAAAACTTGTTGAAACACAATTTTAAGCTTGCACCTTGTAATAAATTCTTTCTGTGAGATCCACCAGGCAACGCCGCGCAGAGAGCGCCCGGCACCAGGCGTCGGGGCGTCAGTTCCGACGCCCACTCCGGACCCCGGACCCAGGGGGCCCGGGAGTACGGGGAAGTCCCTGAGTCCGCCCGGGCGCCCAGCAAACAGCTGGGCACCTAGGTGGACTCCCCCCTGCACTGCCCTCCCACGGAAGACATGCGCAAGTCACATTTTCATGTGACCCACGCCCGCCCTCCGCCGGACGGCAGTGTAGTCTCAGCACGGGGCGTGAGACTCCACAGGGGGAGTCAGGCGCTCCGCGCCAGGCAGCCCTCCGCGCAGCGTCAAATAATTATTGGGGCTTATCGACGCACCAACTACCAGGGTCATATGGCGTCGCCAACTCTTTCCCTGTTGGAAGGGTTTCTCGGAGCCAGCTTGCTCCTTGTTCGGGAAGCCGCCGGGCCTTGAACCCGGGTCGGCTGCGTGGCAGAGCTACGCTGACCACTCCACTACCCCCTCCGCGCAGCGTCACCCGGAGGACTTACGGTATGTGTACTAAGGCATTAGGCTGAAGTATGTCAAACAGTGTTCAGCTTAGGTCCTCACGGACCATGTTGCACTTAACCAGGGTCATAGGTGATTCTAAAATTGATGGCCCTCAGGAAAGTAAGCACTTGTTCTATCAAACGGGAGTCGTGGCCAACCATCTCTGACATAGTAAAAGGCTCCTGTCTCTCCCCAAAGTGTGTGGTTCTCTCTCCGTTATACCCAGGGCAGGACGTCAGCACGTGCCTCACCGACAAGGCTACACCGCAACGCTGGCAGGGCGGCCTCGCGTCCCCACAAAGGAGGTAACTATGGGTGGCCAATGTATGGCCGGTACGCAATCTGCAGAGGGCCACCTCCTCCCGCCGGCATCGGCGCGTTGCACAAGGCCACTCACCGAGTTCAGGCTTTACCTCGAATAGTTTGTTGCTTGCAAGCATTTTCCACGATTTTTGCCAGGCTTTGCAGAGGTGATGCAACAGATGGGGGAACAAGTCCCTGGCCGGGATTGGGAGTCGACGCGAACATGTTCTTTCCGCTGCTCGTTTTTCCGCAGCATCCGCTGCCTCATTGCCTCCTATTCCCACATGACTGGGTATCCAGCACACCTGAACCTTCTTTTGATTTTGCCCTAATCGTGAAATATGTAGGCGTACCTTTCGCACAAGACAGTCACTCGGGTTGAAGATTTTTAGTGCCTGTACACTGCTGAGTGAGTCGGTAAAAATTACGAACAGATTCTCGTCACATGTTTCAATAAAACACAGGGCTTTAGAAATGGCGATTAATTCAGATGAGAACACAGATGCACGAGATGGAAGCGAAAAGGATCTGGTCGTAGTGCCCACAACGAATGAACATCCTACCCCGGCTCTCGTCTTCGACCCATCTGTAAATATCTTTACATATTCATTGTAATGTGAAATGTGCTCCATGGCCAGAGCATTCATTTCTACAGGGGGGGACACTAGACTTAACGTAGCCAGCGAGAGATGAGTCTATCTCAGTGTCTGCTACCTGCCAAGGAGGGATTTCAGACGGTTCGTCCAGGGCGATCATTCGCCGTTGGACTCCACTCTCCAATGCTAAATTTCGCGCACGAACGCAGAAAGGCAATCCCCTGCGAAGGTCGGAAAAAAACTGCACAACTCGGTGCGAGAAGACCATCTTATGTGTTGGGTGTCTCGGAAGTTGTGCAAGTTTGTATGCATATCTCTGGCCAAGGAGGAGGCGCCGCATCGCCAAAAGAGGTTCATTCGCCTCAACAAGCAGGCTACTTGTCGGTGTGGTGCGGAATGCACCTGTAGCGATACGAATAGCGCTGTGGTGGATGGTGTCTAAGCAGCGCTTTGCGGAGTCAGACGCCGAATCATACACGAAACAGGCATAGTCCATTTTCGAACGGATGAGTGGGCGATATAGAACGAGCCGAGTTTTCCTATCCGCCCCATATGATGTCCTGGATGCGCATTTGAGAGTATTCAAGCATCTGAAGCATCTGTCTTTAAGTTGTTTAAGGTGTGAAACATAAGTCAAGCGCCTTTCGAGAGAAAACCCCGAGGAATCTAGCTAACGTTTTAAACGGGAATCTGACTGTCCCCTAAAATCACTCTTGGATCAGGGCAGGGTCGACGTTTTCGGCAGAAGTGTACACCGACCGTTTTCGTCGTCGAGAAGTATAACCCGTTCTGTCCACTCCAGAACTTCATCTGATTAACGGCTAGCTGAAGCTGCCGCGAGAGGGATGGAGATGTAGACGACGTGGTCCATATAGCAAGGTCGTCTACGAAGAGCGAGCTTTTTATAGACTGCGGTAGATAGTCTGTGATGTCATTAATAGCGAGCGCAAACAGTCCTACACTCATAACACTTCCCTGGGGAATACCGTCCTCCTGGTAAAATACCCTCGAGTAGGCCCCTCCAACACGCACTCGGAAAGTCCTGTCAATTAAGAAGTCCTTAATAAAAAAACCCAAGTGGCCGCGAATTCCACACTGGAATACTTTCATGAGAATTCCATGGCGCCAAGCAGTGCCATAGGCGTCTACAACGTCAAAGAAAACCGCCCCTACATGCCGTCTTTCTTTGAATGCGCTTCGAACGGCAGTGTCAAGGGACACGAGGTGGTCAACAGTACTCCGACCCTTACGAAAACCACATTGGTTGTTGTTGAGAATACCTCGGGATTCAAAGAACCAAGTGAAACGAACATTTACCATTTTTTCAAAGAGCTTACACAAACATGAGGTCAGTGAAATAGGTCGGAAATGAAGTGGGTCAGAACCGGTTTTGCCTGGTTTCAAAACCGGAATAATTACTGCCTCCCGCCATGCACGAGGAAACTGTCCAGACTGCCATAGTGTATTGAAAGTATTTAATAATGCATCCAGTGTACGCTCAGGGAACACCTTGAACATGTTATTATGAAAGAGATCCGGGCCCTCCGCTACGCTACGGAGTCCACTGATTGCTGAGGTGAGCTCTGTTAGTGAGAATCGTGCATTGTAAGAGAGATTACTAGTTGTGGAAAAATCAATGTTCTTCTGTTTGGACCTGATTTTGTGCTGCATACAATTTCTATCGTCCCTTCTAGACCGGCATCGGTAAGCAAACGCCTCTCCCAGGGCGTTTGCTACCTCTACTGGGTCCATGATTGTTTGGTTGTTCACACACAACACTGGAAGCGGAGCAGACTGAGAGATGCCCCCAATGCGTCGCATCTGGGAAAAAAATGACTGCTGATGGGGTGGAACGATTTAGCTTTCCTAAGAAATCAACCCAAGACTTTCTCTTAGCTCGCCGGATGGTACGTTTGCAAACTGCACGAGATCGTTTGAAGGCGATGAGGTTTGTTTCAGTACTATTGTGTTTAAATCGTCTGTATGCTCTGCGGCGTGCTCTGATGGCGTCCCGACACTCGTGAGACCACCATGGGACCGGAGGGCGGTGAGGTTTTCCTGAAGTTCTCGGGATGTATCGAAATGCAGCCTCTCTGACATATGCAGAAAACTGTTCAATTGACAGTGGTGGGTCCCTTGGCAGGTCGGCAAAAAGATCGGCTAGAAGGCCCTGGAACTTTGATATGTCGGCTCTAGTAAAGTTCCATCGTTGTGGCCTATTACCTAGAGAAGCAGAGACTTCGCAGGTTAAGAAGATGGGGTAGTGGTCACTACCCAATGGGTCCCTATGCGTTGACCACTTGAAGACGGGTGCCAATTCCGGGCTACACAAACTGAGGTCAATGGCTGATTCGCGGCCAGAAGGCAGGGTTAAGTGCGTGGCACTCCCGGTGTTTAAAAGGCATAAGCTTTCGTCGGCTATAAAAGCTTCGAGTTAGCGACCCCAAGTGTTAGTACTTCTGCATCCCCATGCAGTACTATGTGCGTTAAAATCTCCCAATAGGAGAAAAGGCCGGGGTAGCTCTGCCACCAGCAGAGAGAGCTCCACACGGGGCATGGCAACCTGTGGAGGCAAATATATGGAGCATATCGTGAGCGTTCTTCAACCGAAGGAAATGCGAGCTGCAACAGCTTGTAGTGGTGACTGCAAGGCGACCTTTACTGCTGGCACCCCCTGGTGTACCGCTATCAGAACACCTCCATGTGCTATAGTGTTACGCTGCATGTCATTCCGAAAAATAGTGTAGTCTTTAATAGAATACGAGGCCTCAGGAGATAACTTGGTGTCCTGTAGACAGACTGCCACAGGGTTATTGGATCTGATTGTGGTATGTAGGTCGAAGGCGTTAGCACGAGCCCCCGACAGTTCCATTGTAAAAGGTACTCATGGGGATGTGGGATAAAAATAACTAGTTATATGTCAAAGTAATACGACGCTCCAGAAACGCTTGGAGAGGCGCCAATGGAGTTGTGGCGGTAGTGC
This sequence comes from Lepas anatifera, assembly GCA_034440635.1. Classification (NCBI taxonomy): domain Eukaryota; kingdom Metazoa; phylum Arthropoda; class Thecostraca; family Lepadidae; genus Lepas; species Lepas anatifera. Next base: position 136,427 of record JAOTON010001278.1, read on the forward strand.
CCATCCCTGGAATCAGGCTGTAGCCGCTGTTTCCTATGCGGGCTCTCCATAATGTTCGGAGATGGTGTTCCCGACAATGTGCGCTTGTCGGGGCGGTGTGATGGAGAACTCCCTGGAGGTGACAAGAACCTGTTGCCGGGGGGACGGGGCCGGGCCGCAGGACCTTGCGGAGTCCGAGGCCCCTGTCGCCGCAGAGGCGGTGGTGGGAGAGGGGGTGGACCGGTGTCTGCCCTTGGAGCCACTACAGGTTTTCGTGCGCCTACTGTTTGGCCTCTGTCGCACTTAATCGGGGTCTGCGGCAACTTTTCTGGTGTAGTGTGCTTGTCAGGTGATTTCTTGGCTGTAGTGCGGTGAGATATCGGTTTCCCGCCTTTTACCAACCACCATCCATGTATCTCTGACCGTCCCAGAAGCGTCCTCGGATCTCATAGATACAGTCGTGTTGTCCTCGATTACGTTTGGCTGTTTGTTTGTGTTTTCCTCTGGGGGCTTAGCAGATTCCTGGAGGGAGCTATATCAGGCAATTTTTTAACATGTTAACTGGGGGACCATTTGCCCCCAGTCGGCCGAAATCCCCCCCCCAGTGCCCGGAAATTGGCCCCTCAGTGAAATAGACAAGAGATGACTTAAACTTCAACAAAGGCAAACTCACCTAACAAAAATAAGACATAACACCACCCGATAATAATAATTTAGTTTTATACCTGGTGCCAAATTGGCAATGCACAAAAATTGTGTTAGAAATTTGTCATCCGTGGCTTTCTCCTCCATCGTGCGAAGACGAAACAAAGCACGTAGTTACGGGAAATCCTGGCAAAGCAGCCTCAGCATCATCTAATCACAACGTTGGAGATGAAGGATGGCCTACAACCAATCAAACATCATGTTCTATCCGACCGGAAGCTCACACTCCAGCCAGTATCGTGAAATTGTACAGGGTGACCCAAAAAACAGTCATCACCAAGAGTCAAATAACGTCCCAAAATTTTATTTTGATCATCACTAAACTTCATCCACATTATAGCAAAGCTATGTGCTCAACATCCACCAACTTTCAAATCTCTGGCTTAAAAACTCGGCTTTTCACTGGCGCTTCAAGATGTGCTCCAAATGAGCCCCCCGCCGCTGCAGGCACACTTGGATCCTGCAGGCGAAGTTCTCGATGACCCACCCGCATTCCTCCTTTGGGATCGCTCTTATGGCTGCTGTGATGGCTGCCTTCAGGGCAGGAATGGTCTGTGGGTTGTCTTCATACACCCTGTCCTTCAGGTACCCCCCACAGACACAAATCTGGGGTTTCAAGTCCGATGAATGCGGTGACCACTCGGGGTCACACCTGCGGCTCATCAGTCGGTGAGGGAAATGCTGCCGTAGCCATGCCAGTGATTTGTTTGAGGTGTGGGGGGGGGTGGTGCCATGCTGTTAGAACCACTGGAGGGCCCTGAAGACCCCTCTCCGTCGACCACGTGTTGTCCAGAACTCGCCAAGCACCTGGACATGCCGCTCGGTGTTGATTGTCACAGACTTGCCGGATCCAAGTGTGCCTGCAGCGGTGGGGGGCTCACTTGGAGCACATCTTGAAGCGCCAGTAGAAATCAGAGCTTTTAAGCCAGAGGCTTGAAAGCGATGTTGAGTACATAGCCTGGTAATAATGTGGATGAAGTTTGGTCATCAAAGAAATAAAACTTCGGACGTTATTTAACTTTGGTGATGACTGTTTTTTTGGGTCACCCTGTATGATGTATGTCATTTCACACGCGGTCAGTTGTAAGCGCTTAGAGCTCATTCGCGGATTGGACGGGACACGGTGTAGTCAAAGCGCGTAATACTGGTTGATGGTGTGGCGGTGTGAAGTGATAATAACTGTTGTTAACACACCAACTTGGTCGGCGTCGCCACTCACCCTGTTATTCACACTTTTATGGCGGTGTGAAGTGCTTAGGCTTTTTATTTATTATTGTGGTGGTAGCATACATAAACGTCACCACCGGCAAAAAAGTGAGGAGGCCAGCCAAACTTCAACCTGATGCTGACAACAAACTTTCCACGTTAGTACCGAAAACTGTTCGAATTTGGGGTCCTCGTTGCCTTCCGCAGCGGCTGGTTATACAAATCTCCGGTTTACTCCCATTTTGACTGAAATCAGTAAATTGCTGGTCAAAAAGTGGGCGGGGGGAAGGCCCTGGTTCCCCCTTTCCCGAAGCTTGTTGTAGCATACGTTAAATGTATAGTGAGATTGCTGCATCAATTTGTTCTGCAAAGTCGATAAGTTGTTAGCTTGCCTTTCTCATCGATTCCTTGATGTTGAAAATCGGGAGAGATTATTTATTATAGAGATTATATCTTCGGCCACATCCCTTCTTTAGAATCATCAAACTGTCTCCCGAGAAACCTTTCAAACAAGGAAAGAGCTGGCGACGCCATATAACCCTGATAGTCGGTGCGTCGATAAGCCTAACCAATTTTTAACTGGTTGTTGTACTACATTCCCTCGATGGTTTTGAAAACAACAGCCACACATCATAGTAGGTATGTACTTAAAGATTTATCTCGATTTAGCCTATGAAACAGTTGTGTTCGATACTTGAGGAATTTACTTACCTTGCCACGCTCAGAAAGAAAAATAAGAAAATAACCTTTTCATTTAGAATACATTGCAGCAGCGTCAGGGCTGCCAGGTTAACCATTTTGTGGTAAAATATCTCGAATTGGGCCTTTTTTGTCGTGTTTCGCCCTTTCTTGGAATCTGGCCTTTTTCCCCTTTTTCTAGCAGCTGGCACCTGAGCTATTTCTGGTTTGTCCCTTGTATAAATATAGCCTATTTTTACCTCTTCCGCCCTGAATACGATATTCCGACATCGAAAAAGCAGCAGAGCAGCGTAAAAATTGGTATGGTGGTGGGAGAGAGGGACCGAACTTTGTTAAAAACAAGATCCACAAAAATGCTGGCCGCCGAAAACCGGACACGAAGGATGCGATAATATAGGCGCCCTTTGGGTGAAAAGTTGATGGCAAACTGCGCCCTCTGAGGCTCCGCATTTCCCCACTTACCAAAATCCTAGATTTACCACTGTTCAAGAGCAAACAAATGCATAATTGGAAAAGAGAGAAAATATTGAATTTTAGCAGGGAGTGGTGCGGCCAAGATGATTAATGATGCTAACAAATGTTCTGGTTATGTGGATAAAATAATTTTCTGGTCACGTGGGATTGGCTTTTTATAAGATGAGTAGTGTGTTAAAAGATATATTGCGTCAAGTCAATATCAAACTGTCAATTAGTTTTAAACAGCGATACAAGTCGCTTTTTCTGTGGGCTTATGACTACCGATAGGTTTTTTTAGCCTCAAATCTGTTTTTGTGGTATTTATTCGGCTATTTTAGTGAAAATAAAATTTTGCCCCTCTTTGGGCCCTTTTTCTGACTCGGTTTGACCTTTTCTGCCGAAAAAAACTTGGCAGCCCTGGGCAGCATCTATAATCTGGTATAAAATGGAATAACACAAAAATTGAGAAACATTTTTTTAACACTAAAGCGTCTAAGTTTTATTAAACACCCCTGAAAATGGGGTCTTATCCCCTGAAGACACTTTAATGGCCAGCACAAGAAGTGCCCCCCACTGACTTTTCCTTAAAAAATGCCCTGAGCTATATGGCATGATTTCTGGCACTGCTTGGGATACTGACGTCTCAGCCTCCATGGTTGCGTTTGTCTCAAGGTCTAGAGAAGCGCTAACATCATTCTGAGGGGGCCTTGTGTGCATCATGGGCTTTCCACTGTCAGTGTTAGTGGCCGTGGTCGGTGGTGTAGGCGATGGTACACCAGCGTGCGAAGAGGTCGATAGTTCCTCTCGTGCGGGAGGTAGAAGTGTGATGATCATTCGCAAAAGGTCACCAATGGTCATGTCAAGCAAATCCCTGACTTTTGTCGTCAGAGTGACGTGGCCCATAGGCGGATCCAGGATTGCCGATCGGGGCACCTTCCCGGGGGCACCATCCGGACTGGGGGCGCCATCCGGACCAGGGGGCGCCACTTATGACCGGCAAAAGCTATCGGAGGCGCCAAATCCTATCGGTGGGCGCAGATTTTCGCATCCTGGGGGGCGGGTGGGAAGCGACATTTCAGGGGGCGCCATCGACCTTTCAGGGGCGCCGAGGGTCGATCGGGGGCACGTGCCCGCCCCTGGATCCGCCTATGACGTGGCCTACACTTGAGGATCTGACGCGAGCTCCAGGTGAACTCTCGACCGGAAGGGAACTATGAGCTGTATCAGTTACCGTTACAGTTGTAGTTGATTGGCGAGTTTGACTCATTAATGCGTCTCTATATGATACGGTGGGGTGATTTTCGTGATATATACGCTTAGCCTCTGCGAAGGACACGGCCTGCTTCACTCGGATCTCTGCAATTTCTCGTTCGGTTTTGTAAACTCTGCATTGCCGACTCCAAGCTGGGTGGCTTTCCTTGCAGTGGACACACTTGGCATCCCCCTGACACTCCTTGCCATGTTCCGGCTGGCCGCAGGGGCCACATCGTGCTGCACCTCGGCAGGAACCAGCTCCGTGCCCAAAGCGATGACACCTAAAGCAGCGGAGTGGGTCCGGGACATATACTCTGACAGGGACCGATGTGTAGCCAACAAATACCCGGTTTGGAAGCGATGGAGCGCTGAACTCCAGGGTTATTGCATCAGTTTTACCCAGCCTTCGAGCTGTTGTGACTCCCTGATCTGAAAGCCCGTCCGCTGTATCCTCGTCGCTGACTCCTTGCAGCTGGCGACAGGATATGATGCCTTTGGTTCAGGAGCGGACAACACAAAGCTGTATTTCGACGGGAATATCCTTCTCTACCTTTTTCCCTTCCTCCCTGACCCAAAAGGTCAGATGGGAGGTAGATAGGGCAAACCGGGCGGCATCTGAGCGTTCAAACTCAACCAAAAGCGATCCATTTCTCCTCTGCTCGCATCTCCTCACCTTACCAAGTTTTTCAACGGCGCTTTTGCGTTGGAAGGGTGATAAAGTTGTCAGGGAGTTCTCTTTTCCGCGAATGATGACTTCCTTTGTTTCCATCTCTTCTTGAGAGAAGGCAATGTTACTACTTGTTTGTGTATGTGTTGTGTTGTTTTCCATGGTTTATATTCTAATTGCTCCACCATCCTCTCATCCTAAAAAAGTTGGATTTGATGGCTGTAGGAGGGCCGGTGATACCTTTACAGACCAGGCAGAGCCAGCTCACATCCGGGTCCAATCGGGCATCGCCTCCCCCTTCCTCCCTCAGCCCAGAGGGCGCAAGGTGCTCAATCCCAGGGCCAGAAAGCCACGCCAATGCCGAAAATGAGACCGCCGAGCGTGCCCCACCGGACCACGCCACCGACCGGAGCATCGGCGATTGAACGGATCGCCCGAGACTCCGGCCCATCACGCACCCAAACAGGACACACACGCGGCCCCAGCCCGACAGCGCGCAGGCCAAGACCCCAGGAGAGTGCCCCAGGCCACAGCTGGACAGGGGACGCCAGGCGTTGCTGACGTGGCTAGATCACCCGCGGAGGCTTCGGGGTCTACCCCCGGTTCGATCATGATATCAAGGCCAAAGGGAGCGTGTTAACTATCCTCTGCAGTAGTTAACTATCCTGAGCCAGGGCATTTTTAAGGAAAAATCAGTGGGGGGGGGCATTTCTTGTGCTGGCAATTATAGTGTTTTTAGGGGATCAAGACCCATTTGGAGGCGGGGGGAGGGGGAATACAACTTAGAGGCGTCAGTGTTAAAAAATGTGTTCCCAATTTTTGTGTTCTTCCATCTTCGTAAAATTATAGATGCTACCCAGGGCTGCCAGTTTTTTTCGGCGGAGAAAGGCCAAACGGAGTTATAAAAACGTCCAAAAAGGGTCATTTTTCACAAAATGGCCAAATAAATACCACAAAACCCAGATTTGAGCCTAAAACTACCAAAAAGCTACCTGTATCACCGTTTAAAACTAATTGTTGACGGTTTGATATTGACTTGACGCAGTATTCTTTTTTTAGCACACTACCCATTTAGTAGGAAGCCAGGAGTGCCCTTCCAATCCCGCGTGGCCATCACTGATTTTATCCACAGAACCAGAAAATGTTTTAGCATCATCAATTATCCTGGTCACACCACTCCCCGCTATCATTTAATATTTTTCATGTTTTTCCAACTGTGAATTTTTACTCTCGAACAGTGGTGGATCTAGGATTTTGATAATTGGGGAGGGTGGAGCCTCAGAGGATGCACTTTGCCGCCAACTGTTCACCCAAAGGGCGCCTATAGTATCGCATTCCTCACATCCGGTGTTTGTTGGCCGTCAGTTTTTGGATCGTATTTTTTACAAAGTTCTGTCCCTTCCTCTCACCACCACCCTAGTTTTTTCTGCTGTTCTTTTTCTTTTTCGGTGTCGGAACATCCTTTCAAGAGCAGAGAAGGCCAAAAGAAGTCATATTTATACAAGGGACAAACCAAAAATAGCCTAGATGCCAGCTACGAGAAAAAGGGCCAAAAAAGGCCAGATTTAGAGAAAGCAGGAGAAATCGCGGGGCCAAACACAACAAAAGAAAAAAATTGAGATATTTGACCGATCAACTATTTTCTTATTTTTCTTAATGAGTGTGGCAAGGTAAGTAAATTCCTAAAATATCAAACGCAAGTGGTTTATAGTCTAAATTGAGACAAGCTTTTACGTTCATACATACCTACTATGATGTGTGGATGTTGCTGTCAAAATCCTCTTGGGAATGTCGTGTAAAAACTAGTTAATAATTTTTGGGGCTTATTGACGCACCATCTGTCAGGGTCAAATGGTGTCTCTAACTCTTTCCCTGTTGGAAATGTTTATCGGGAGCCAGTTTTATGATTCTGACGAAGGGGTGTGGCCGAATATATGATTTATCCCAATTTTCAACATCAATTTATCTATGAGAAAGGCCAAGTAACAACTTATCAACTTTATAGAAAAAGAATGAGTGCAGTAATCTCACTATACACTGCAAAAAGTACGCCAGAAATTCGATTTTTCTACGGTGCCAAAATCCACTCTTCTTTCCGTGAATATCTTACACCCGATATTTTTAGATTGAGAAGCGTAAAATGCCATGAAACAGGAATAATAAAACCCCTTCTCGTGGGTGATGAAAATATCAACTACCAAAAAGTACGCCATTTTTAGGATTATTTTTACGGTGCCAAAATCAACTCCTCTTTCCAGCATTATTCCACAACCCATTTTACACCGATGTAATGCAAAAAAGCATGTGTTTTGAGGGAATATTATTATAACACTGGAGTAAAAAGATTGTCAGCTAAACCGGAACAGTGTAAACTGGAAGTGAGGGAGTAAAAATAGATAAAAATGTGAAATTCCTGGCGTAGAAAAATCTTTGCAAGGTGCAAAATGAACCCGCGTTCAATATTACATTGCTGCTGAAAAGAAACACCGATTCAAAAAACGACCCGGTTTATTCTCATCGAGCGTTTGAGGTCAGTTTACTCTGATTAGGCTGATTAATGTACATCTAAAAACATACACTGCAACGGAGAGTTTTAATTATTTGTTTTCATTATTTCTTCTAATAATCGAAATAGGTACCTTTAATTTGCACTCTAATCTGGAACAATATTTGAATCAGCCTTCAATCACTACAATAATTTAGTTCCTCTTTGCACAAACATCACTAGGTTTATGTTTTTGTCTAGGAAAGACCTCCTCGTTTTACGTTTCGCAACTTTTCCTCTTTCATATTCGCTTACCACTGCATCATTTCCACTCATCACCGCGGATCACCTCTTTGAGACACTGCACAACTTTCTTAACACGCGCACTGGGGGGGGTCTCGGAGGCCAGCCCCCACCTATTTTTCTGAGGTGGCCGGAGAACCGTTCATGGCCAAAAACGATAACTTTACCTAGCTGATGGCCTCTGTGACTTGTTACTAAATCTGATTTAAGCAATGATCACCCACCATTGGTTAGCTTATACCCTGAGGAGCACCCAGTGAAAAATTAGAATATGTTTTTGAATTTTAAATTTAAAGAGGAGGTCACAAGGTCACGAGGTCAAAACCTGACCTGAAGGAAAAGTTTTTTATTTTTTTCTTATATGAACCGATTTGGGTATCTTCTATCCAGCGATATCCATACAAATCAATTTAGATCAGCAACTTTTAAGAGATGAAATTTTTCTGGTTCAATGTTTGTGTTAGCTTTGAAACCTTCATGACTTCTATCTGGTGACCTCTTTGACCTTTTAACCTGAAAATAGGCCCAATTGTTATTATGTATAGAGGGCCTTTAGTAAAAGTTTGGTGGAAATCTGAGGAGTGGGTCATGTTGGACTTTTTCCTACCTGGACGATTTGTCCTGGAATGACCCATCTAAATCCCAAGAGTGGCTAACAAAAGCATCGCTACGGGGGTGGGGAGGGGGGGGTTGAAATCTCTTTACTGCAGAGACGGCGGATTCCATTTTTGAGAAGTGGTGCAAGATTTTCTGGAGGGGGCGCCTTCCTCCCCAGGGGGCGCCATCATCTCTTGGGGGGCGCCTTTGCTATCCAATGGCGTTCTGCAGAAACTCTTTGGACTCGGCGTGCGAGGCCACTTGGGGTGGTTTATTTCTAATATTCCGAAAAATAGGTATTTTAGATTTCGCGTAAACTCAGTCGTATCGGATTGGCATCAGCAACAGAGTAGCATAGCCCAGGATTCTGCGAAATTCATAGCCTTGTTTGCAGTTATGACCAATGATATTGCAGACACTTCCCGCAAACATACGTCACGTGCTTTTCGTTGAAGACTTCACAATATGTGTGACAGTGTATACTACAGCAGCTGCGCAGAGGCGGCTGCAGCTTGGCCTTGACATATTGCAGCAATGGATCACACGCAATGGACTGAAATTTTCAAGTTCAAAGACATAGTGCATGCACTTTTATAATAGACATTGAGACTGAATACCCTATTTTGTAAATTCGCGGAAATCCGAGCGACGTTGTAGCAGAAACCAGATTTATCAGGCTCACACTCGATAAGCTTTCATATGTGCCACACCTGAAGGATTTCCGCAAAAAATGTTTTGATACGCTGAAAATACTGAAGGTGTTGACGAGGATGAGATACCGTGCAGATAGAGAAATTTTTCTCATGCTATACACGTTATACGCTTATTGCCTATATATACGTTATGCGCACGTTATACGCTCATTGTTATACGCTACGTTATAAGCTTCTTATGCTGTATAGATCACTTATTCGTCCGAAGATCGAGTACGGCTGTGTCAGAGCCGCATGACGAAATCCATGGAGCGAAGCGGATTGATATTTCTCAAGAGGCTCTATTCTGGCTGTTTGGTGGTTCTGACAGTTGATACCAGGGCTCTGCAATTGTGTAGGGTGATTGCCCTTTTACGCTAGACGCCCAAACTAAGGCCCCCAAATTTAAATTCAAAATAGTTTTTGAGAAATTTTGGAACAAATGTTTTCAATTTTGCATTTTTATCATTTTATTTCTTAAGCGACGAACTTGAAATTTGCCTCCTTTTGAATAAGCAACAAGGCCACCTAAGAAAAAAAGTTCGAACTGGTCCGACAATATTTATTACGCCAAAACGCAGTATTTCTAGTACAAGCAAAAAAGATATTGAAATTTGACAGCCGACTTGTAAGCTCGAAATGTCAGAAGGCACGCTTCAGTTAGTTTAAAGACAGCCACGTGGAGGCAGCTACGTCAATTTTCTTGTGCTTAGGCATAGTTTCCAGTGGAAAACGTAAAATTCTGACCTAGTTTTTGCCATTTTGCCGGAGGACTACATTTTTGCTCATTTCATTTAAATCTTAATCTCTCGCGATCTAATGCGCCGATTTGACTTTTCATTTCAAATAATGAAAGAACATTGCTTCCGCCTGATAATATTCGGAGATGGATATCGTGATAATAAAATTCATTGTCTTATATGTATAAATATAATTTTAGTAGAAAACCTTTTATTTGCAGCTTTTCGGCTCCAGATCACATGTCATTCACAAGCTCAGAATTGACATGGCTGAATAGGAAAATTAATTGCAGTCATTCAATTCATTTACACTACCCACTTATCTCCAACGGCTTTCGAGTAATTCGTCCGAAAGGGTATTTCAAGGAGCTAAATTTCTCGGAACATGTTTGCTTCTCACCATGGTTTCAAGTCCTCAAAATGAATGGAAGTGAATGCAATTTGGCATAAAGCTAGCTTAGGGTCCTGGGTCGCCGATACAAGTGATTCTAGGCGAATCTAGTGTTTGGTTCGTCTTCTAGAAGCAGCTTTATACCATGCCTTTTCTGTACGAACACAACACCCGGCGCCACGATCACGGCATCGTTTTGATTGCGTGATACCGGCCAGTGACCTCCCGACGGGTCACAGGTGTAGGGTTAGTGGGAGTCGGTACAGTGTGGCGCAGTGGTCTAGTGGTTAGAGGTCCTGTCTCGTGATGAGGGGTGCGCGGGTCGAATCCGGGGTTGACTGCGGGATATTTACTATTTATTTCAAAGAAAAGAATGATGGCACTGACCTACAGGCTTATGAAGAGATACATTGAGAATGAAATATGGTTGATTTCAGCACATTGTCATGCGGCTCTCCTGCGCCGGTGGGGGGTTATCCCAGGTCGCAGACCGGGGTTGCGTATGAGGCCACTCCTTAGTCCGCGAAAAAGATTATCGATATGTCCGTCATCTCGCTATCAGAATAGTAACAGGAGCGTTCCAAGCTTCACCCATAATAAGCATGCCAGTGGAAATTAATGAAATACCGCTACAAATGCGCAGTAAGATACTCGCTTTGCATTAAGCCATTAAAAGGAATGTGGCACCTTTAGAACGTGATTTTAACTGATATAGCCAAGTTGTAAAGCAAATCGGAAAACCAGGTGCTCTATATATCATTTGTCTTGGAACTCGATTTTTCCGTAGAAAAAACTAAAACCTACCCGAAATGTACCTCTCATGTACCTCTCGCCAGGCGGCCATTGTTGTGAGCTACTGGTGTGACGACATATGCTGACATCACGATGAGCATCAGCCAATCGAAGCCCTTGAAGTGTTTCGAGTATGGTAGTGGCTGCCAGATCATGACATCATCCAGAGGCAGATATTTATTCATTTTTCTAGAGGAGTATTTTAAAAATAAAAGCATTTAGTTTGTTGTACATTTTTCAGAGAAATCATGAGTGGTTTCATTATTTTGGGCTAAAAGTACGCCTAATTACACAAAATTCCAGGATTTTACCAAGGTGCCACGTTCCCTTTAAAATAAGCCACCAACACGCCCCACATACCAAACATTTCTTTTTGGCGACGCCTACCTCAGTCAGATAGACAGTGGCTCGCGTTTTGCAACCCGTCACCAGGGAGTGAGAGTCTGTGCCTGGCTGGCACAGGCTGGTATCGACAGCAATCTCGTCGAACCACATGAAGCAGCTGTTATTGAACCATAGCTCATCTCGACAGTTAACACGAACACAACCTACGCCAACAAAGCATAAATTTGCCTCCTGAACCGACGCGCCAGTAATTTATGAACTTGCTTGCGGAGCCGTTCGAAAACCATGTCTGTTTCTATATAGACGGTTGCAAAAGAAAGTGACAATGGCACAGGGCGTGCATTTGTTGGTGACGATGTTGAGAAGTTTTCTAGTTTGCCTTACGAAGGATCCATTTTTACTTCAGAGCTGTACTCCATTTTTTTTGCTGTTTGGACCAGGTGTCTAAGCTCATGGTGAGGAAGTTTGCGATTTTTACCGATTCGCTGTCTTATCTGCAGACATTGAAGCCATTTTATTTCTATAATGCGTCGTCACCGTGGCAGGCCATGCTGAAGATGAATGGATCTTCTGTGTGCACTGATTAGTCCAGTAGGAAGACACAGGCAGTTTGGATGGCTACCATCTCAGCCTGAAAACTCGAGCAGAGCGAGCCTGCTGGTCGCCTGAGCTCATGCTGGGCTCTGTCTGGTGATTCGATGAAGACCCAGCTCCCCGCTCGTGACCCCTCCGTGCACTGACCCGTCGGTCCACACCCATGTGGCACATTGAGTCAGGGAAGCGAGGTGGGGGAGAGCTACTCGCTTCTTCCGGACAGGTGGCGCTCCTGATGTCAGTGGGCCCACGTCTAGTTGAAATGTGACTCACTCTCCTGATACCCACAGTGGAAGACGTTGAGGAAGGAAAGACTCGATGGGGAGGGAGATGCCTGCTTGATCCCACATGTCTTTGCCCGTTTCCCGCCACCCGGTCACGGAGGAGAGTCGAGAGGGCGCTGTCGCCTCCGCACGTCTTCACAGAGGGTCTTTTGGCGGCAGGGTATGGAATTTCACCAGCAGTCGGGTCGCGAGTACCCTCCTTCTGGCCGCTACGCGGGGAGTCTTAACTCGGCTGGGAGTGGAGTGGGTGCATCCTGTGATGATACGCGCCGACGCTCTCATTTTGCGTTCCAGCAGCTCGACATGAAATGGCGGTGTGGCGTGGAGCCACGCTGCGGCCGCTTACTCCATCGCTCCTCTCACGTAGCCAGTAGCGACGGTTCCGGAGGTGCTGTTCGTGCAGCCCCCAGTTGCAGCCGGACAGTTGACGTAGGTGGGAGATGCGGGGGTGGACCTTCTCCCACAGTCTCTTACAGTGTGGACCGAAATGGAGGAGCCGATCGATGGTGACGCCAAGTAGCTGTAGGGTGTCTCCAGCAGTGACAGACTTCCCGTCGACCTTAAAATTGAAGGGATCGGCGTCTCTGGCCCACTGGGACATCACCAGTACTTGGATCTTGGCTCCTGATACCACCATTTTGTGCTGTCGCGTCCACTTCATGAGGGTGCCAGCAGCAGCTTTATTGCGCCCGGTCCTTGGCGACTTGGATGTTGTTGCCCGTGCAGAGAGCCGCCGTATCATCGGCGTACATGTAGGGGAGCATCCGGGAACCGCGCAGAGTGCGTCTACCAGCCGAGCCGCCCATACAAAATAAAACTGGCGATAAGACACTTCCTTACGGCAGGCCAGTTCGGAAAATGCGCTCACTGGAAAGCACACCATTTAGTTCCACCTGGACTCTTCGGTCCCGGAGTCACTGCCAAATCCAGGCCACCGTGCAATTTGACAGCCCCATCTACAGCAGGCGAACGCGTAGCAGGTGGTGGTCCACTACGTCGTACGCGTGCGCGAAATCAAACGCGACGAGGAAGTATTTCTGCGCGGTCTGTCCATCGGGAGGGTGGCTGTGTCTCGATTTGGGCATGCACAGTGCACGCTCACCTCTTCTCTTAAATGAGTCCTGAACTTGACCTGAAGGCGATGGTTGATGGTATAAGTGGATGGTCAGTGACAAAATATACTCGTTTTATCAATCTGAATGATCTTTTCACTTCGATCTGAACACTGCACATGATCATTAAACGCGCAAATTACAGCCAATAAACGAAAAAAGTTATCAATTTATCAAGAGAGTACTTGGACACGTTGAAACTGTTTTCTTTTTATTCTAGTAGGGCCCATTTATGTCACAAATCACAAATGCCTATGGCATGATCTATTTCAGCATTCAATCACATGGCTACCGAAATTCTCTTAACACCTCCGAAATTTCACGCACAAGAGCAATTCTCCCATGCTGATGAATTGAAGAATATAAAGGTCGATGGAAAATGCCCACATACTTCATTCTGTGTTTATCTTAACGTTTCAACTTCCCTTATATCTCCTTGAGTCTGCCATCTGGTTCAAACATTATTTTTTAGGAGTAATTAATAATGTGGGTTAAAGTCCGGTTTGTGTTTCCTACAACTTAAAAGCTTTTCCGCTGAGATAATTTTCTTGGACAGCGCACAGGCCAGGTTCACACTCGCTGCGATTATTTTCAATGTCCTCTCACCATTATCTTACGAATCTTGGCCACGTGGAAAGGCAAAATGATGCTTATCATATTTGATATTAAAATAAACTTAACCCCTCTTCACTAATAGAAAAATCCTCAGATATATACCTTTATGTTCAGCTGTTGCATCTTCCCAAGTGTCTTGAATTTCTCCATGACCTAGTGGCAGTTACAGATTTTTCAAGAGGTGCCGAAAAAGTGTGGACTGAACTGTTAAGCAATTCATTGTTTCAATTATCACGCCAAATAGGCATCTTGCTTGGCTGGTACAAACTGTTATGGCTGGGAGAGGGTGGGATAGGACGTTGTTAAAAATACGATCCACCAAAATGACGGCAACCGAAAACCGAATACCATAGGCGCCCTTTGGGTGAAAAGTTGATGGTAAAGTGCCCACTTTGAGGCTCCGCGTTCCCCCCTCCCACCTTACTAAAATTCTAGATCCGCCCATACGCGGATCCAGGGGGCAAAGGGGAGGGGCAAATGCAGCCCCCGATCGATCCTCGGCGCCCCCTGAAATGGTCACGGCGCCCCCTGAAAGGTCGATGGCACTCGCCTGAAGTGGCCCTTCCCACTCTCCCCCAGGATGCGAAAATCGGTGCTCACCGATAGGATTTTACGCCCACCTGGTAGGTTTTTCCGGTCAAAAGTGGCGCCCCCTGCTCCGGATGGCGCCCCCGGGAAGGTGCTCCCCTCCGATTGGCAATCCTGGATCTGCCTATGGATCCGTCACTGTTCAAGAGCAAACAATTCACAGAAAAAGCAGGAAGATATCAAATGTTAGCGGGGAGTGGTGCGGCCAAGATAATTGATGATGCTAACAAATTGTTTAGTTATGTGGATAAAATAATTGGGTCGCCACACGGGATTGGAAGGGGACTCCTGCCTTCTTATGAGATGGGCAGTGTGCTAAAAATATATCGTCAAGTCAATATCAAATTATCAACATTTAGTTTTATACAGTGCACTGTTCACTGCAGTGATACAAGAGTGCTCTGTCCTTTTTCTGTGGGTTTATGACACCCGGTAGGGTTCGTTTTAGCCTCAAGTATGGCTTTTGTGGTATTTATTTGGCCATTTGGCCGCCCCGGTTGCTCGGTTGGTAGAGCGTCGTGCTCCGGCCCGCTGCTGAGAAGCATGCAGTGGCAGTGCATGTCCAGGCTTGAGATCGGTTCCCCTGAGACGCTCCGGCGCTCAATCGTTTGCCCGACGTAGGTCGGCTGGCAACTGACTGATGAGAGGGTGACCTGAGCGAGGCGGCCATCCCTGTGCTTTGTGGGAGGTTAAACTTTGGCTTCTAAATCAACCCTTCATTGTGGGCGTTACTCGTTCGGGTGGTGGGGTCGGGGTCTCCGTGACAAGTCCCTTGAGGACTTTAATGAGACTCAGACTCCAACAGCCATACTGGGAAGAACTTGGACGAAATTTATAAAAAAACAAGATTTTTTAGTGCAAATACAATTTGAACCTTCTGGCCTTTTCGCAAACCCGGTTTGGCCTTTTTCCGTTGAAAAAAACCCGCAGTCCTGGGCAGCATCTCTAATCTTTAGAATATGGAATAACAAAAATTAGGAGACATTTTTTTAACACTAGCACGTCTAAATTTTATTAACGCCCCCCTCCAAATGGGGGTTTGATCCCCGAAGACATTGTAATGGCCAGCACAAGAAAATCTCCACCGCCCCCCCTCCACTGAGTTTTCCTTAAAAAATGTTCTGCTGTCCTTTCCAGGGGGCGCCTTTCCTATCCATGGGTGCTTATTCTTTCCAGAGGGGGCGCCTTTGCTCTCGGGGAGGGGCGCCTTTTGCTATCCAGGGATGCCTGTGCTAACCAGGGGGTGCATATGATATCAAGGGGCGCCGTTGATCTTCTTCGGAGGCGTCTCTGCTGTCCAGGAGGCGCCTGCGCTATCCAGGGGCACCTATGCTTTCCAGAGACCCGGATCCTTTACTCAGGGGCGGGGGCCGCCTTTTGCTGTCCAGGGGTGCCTGTGCTAACCAGGGGCGCATATGCTATCCCGGGGTGCCGTTGCTCTTCTTTAGGGGCGTCTCTGCCGTCCAGGGGTGCCTATGCTATCCAGAGGGTGTGTTCTGTCCATGGGGCGCTTTTGGTATCAAAGGGCGTATTTGCTGTTTTGGGGGTGCCTATCCTATCCAGAGGGCGCCCCTGCTGTCCAGGGAGCGCGATTGCTATTAAAGGGAGCTTATTATATCCAGAGGGGTGCCTTTGCTCTATGGGGGAGGGGCGCCTCTTAGTGTACAGGAGTGCCTGTGCTAACCAGAGGGCGCCTATGCTATTCAGGGGCGTCGTTACTCCTCAATTGGGGGTGCCTTTTTCTGTCTAGGGGCGCCTCTGCTGTCTAGAGGTCGCCTTTGCTATCCAGAGGGGCGCTTTTACTCAAGGGGGTGGGCACCTTTTGCTGTCCAGGGTGCAGCTTTGATGTCAGGGGCGCCATTCATATTTGAAAGTGTATTTTATTTTACACAGAGGGTACTACCCCTTCAGACAGGCGATGTGTATGATTTTCTCTTGACCGGCCGGGGGCGGCGGCAAAATCCGGGGTGCCACCCAAATCCGTGAGGGCCTCCCCGTACGAGGTCAAAACCAGGTGTGCATAAATATACTATTGTACACCATCATTTTTTCAAGGTGTGCAACTGCACACCCTGTCCTGCGGAATCCGCCGTCCCTGCCGCCGTTGTTCTCGGGAGGGGGGGGTTCTCTCTTATCTCTCCAGGGGGCGCCTTTCTTATCAAAGGGCGCCTATGTTTTTCCAGGGGGCGCCTTTTCTCTGCGGGGGGCGCCTTTTGCTGTCAAGGGGTGCCTGTGCTAACCAGGGGGCGCATGTGATATCTAGGGGCGCCGTTTCTCTTCTTCGGAGGCGCCTCAGCTGTCCAGGAGGCGCCTACGCTTTTCAAGGGCGCCTATGCTATCCAGAAGGGCGCCTTTACTCAAGGGGGGCGCCTTTTGCTTTCCAGGGCGCAGTTTTGATGTCAAGGTGCGTCATTCATGTATGAAAATGTCTTTTTCATAGAGGATCCTACCTCTTCAGGTAGGCGGTAATTAGGCTTGATTTTCTCTGACCGGCCGGGGGCGCCGGCTGAGGCCTGGGGGGGGCGCCTCCCTGGACAAAGCCAAAACAAGTGGTGCAAAAAGATACTTTTGCACCACTTGAAAAAATCGAGTGGTGCAACTGCACCACTTGCACCCTGGAATCCGCCGTCCCTGCTTTACTGCTCGGAAAAGGGCACATTCGATATCTGTGCTGGAATACTATTGGATATGTTTAAATCAAGTGAAAATATAGGTTATCACTACCTCACCACTGTGGATCTGGGCCCTTGTAGAAAATCCTTGACGACGCCCTGGATGCCGAACAAAGATAGGTATATAAACGATTCATATCAGGCCCATTGAGGCAATTCAAAAGCTCTTTGCGATTTGTTGCACTTAGCTAGAATGATTTCATCTTCGTTTCTTCTCCACGACTAGACTAACC
The DNA here is from genome assembly GCA_034440635.1 of Lepas anatifera. NCBI lineage: Eukaryota > Metazoa > Arthropoda > Thecostraca > Lepadidae > Lepas > Lepas anatifera. Next base: position 153,836 of record JAOTON010001278.1, read on the forward strand.
TCCACGCGTCGTGATCAACACTCTGTGGAAGATAGAACTGCAACGCGGTGGTTCAAGCTCATAACTGTAGCGAAAACAAAATTACACGGTTCCACCCACGTGTTAGTTGTAGTAAAAAAATGCCTTCTTATATCACAGAAACACACTCAAATGAAAAATCAGAGGAATGAAAACATTACTTTAGCGTAGTTAAATTAGCAAATGTCTCGTTTTAATCTATTGGCAGAATTGTTTCACCACAGGAGAGTAAGACTATTCTTGAGGCAGTGCTTGCTTGCTTATGGCTTTTTATTAGGCGTTCTGTGCATAGCACCTTTGCCCGCCTCTAAAGGAGTGTGTGGGAGAATTTTAGAATTTTGCGTGAGGGCAAGCTACGTTAGTCTGTTAAAGCAATGGGAGTTATTTCAAGTAATGGGTTGCAAGATGTTTTTAGCTTGCGAATGGACCGGTCGTGGCAATGGCATAGCCATGCCAAGGGAGGTCTTTAATAAATTTAGACCCGCAGAGTGCGAAGGTTATCTCTGTGGTTGAAGACCTTAAATTTAGAATTTGGAATTTAGATCGATATTCGCTTCAGGCAGTTTTCGAGTTCCATAGAAATACTCTGCAGAATGCATGTACTTATAAATTTACCCCTTTGCATTTTCAGCACGAATAGAACTGTCCCGTGATAAAATAGCACAGAGATTAAATTACCACACGCTTGTAATGTTACACTTTTAATGCTGAGATTAAGGCAGTTGTCAGAATAGATTTACTAAAAATTCTAGACAAATGCTTAAAAATTGGGTATTTTTAGGACTAGACAGATTGGAATTCTACGCTCGAGGTATGGTATTTTCAGTGTATAGTTTACGTATGCTCACACCACAATAATAAATAAATAGGTTGAGCACTTCACACCGCCACACCAGCAACCAGTCTGACGCGCTTTGCCGACACTGTGTCCCGCCTAATCCACGAACGAGCGCCGACAACTCACCACTGGCCACGTATGAAATGAGAGCATCGTCATCATCATCATAGTTGGAGTTTAGGAGCGCGTCGACATCATAGGTCATATGGCGCCCATGAGAGCATCATGCAATCCCACGGTTCTGGCTGAGACGTGGGCTTCTGGACGGAAATGAAACACGATGTTCGATTGGTTCTAGGCTATTTCTAGCGTTAGGATTAGTTGGGGCTGCTTTGCCGGGATTTCCCGTAACTACGCACTTTGTTTCGTTTTTGCACGATGGAGTAGATAGCTACTGGTGGAAATATGTTGACACAAGTTTGGACTGTCAATTTGGGACGAGCAATAGAACAAAAATCATTATTATTAGGCGGTGTCTTCTTGTTTTCGTTAGGCGAGTTTGCGTTTGTTCAATTTTGAGGCATCTCTTGTCTATCAGAAGCCGTTTCACTGGGGGGCAATTTCCGGGCACTGGGGGGGCATTTGGGCCGACTGGGGGGCAAATGCCCCCCATTTAACATGTTAAAAAATGGCCTGCTCCGAGCAGGGGAGCCTCAGCTCCCCAGGATCCCATCTACCCGTCGTCGGAGACAAGCCGGAGCTCGGAAAGAAGGAGGCCAGCCTATGTGGGCGCTCTACACCCGTAAAACGGCACCAGCAGCTCAAAGTGGTGGTTGCTGCCGCAAACTCCTGACCCAGAAACGAAGATAAAAAAGCGGAGCGAAGAAACCAAACAAGAAAACATAATCGACCAGAGACACATGGATGGGAAGGTACAGGAAGGACCAGACCT